>JANHGL010012106.1:0-12864 GCA_024611195.1 Ceyx melanurus | reverse complement strand
TTGACAAGGAGTCGATGAATGTGTGCCGCTCAGGTACTTGATGCTAGGACAAGTGGGGGAAAAAACCAAACGAGGAACATAAGTGGGACGGGGGGAGGGATGGAGGGTCGGAGGGACGGAGGGAAGGAGGGATGCCAGACCCTGCAGACAGACCCATGAGCAAAGGTGCAATGAAGCCCTAATATTGCCTCTCTTACAGATACAGGGTTTCAACATGAGTAACTCAAAACAATTAAATGCTCCAAGGCAACAGATTGATTTAAATAATTTGCTTTAATAGTATTTTCTGTCTGCAGTTTTATTTCCCAGAGAAATGGTTCTTGTTAGCTCTTGTTGGGTGGTATTAAAATAATGAAACACTTTCATTTGCAACCAGATAAAATCTTTACATTAAGCATGATTTAAAAAAAAAAACAAAACAACAAACCAAAAACAAACCAACAACTAATCAAAGGATGTTTTTTCTTAAGTAATTATTTAAGCAACAATATAGGTTAACATGTTTTAGAAAGCATAAATGTAATATTTCTTTATGCAGAAAATTGTGAAGAGCACCAGTTCTCTGCTAGATAATGGGATTTTTCTGCAGTGGGGTGAAAGTCCATTTAGCTAGAAAGTGGATTTCAGCTAAAATATCCAAACCCAGCATTTTAAAATAGATTTTGTTACATAAAACCTGACAAACATGCTGGATACAAAAGGGAGGGAGATGATAGGAAAACACATTTTGCAATTCAGATTGCTAAAATGAAAGTATCATCTGCAGCTAGAGCTGACTGTCAGTCCATAAATTAGACCTAGCAGAGACCATCCTTTCAAACCTCTTTCATCTGAAAGAGGAGAGAGACATCCCTGCTGCTAAGGTGAGGACACTTCTGCAAGTGCTGGTGTCCTTGCAGGTGATGCCATTCCAACACCAAGTCCTTAGTGGTGCATGGACACGAGCGTCACTTTGCCATTGAACCAGAAAGCAAATTGAATCTTGAGAAGGATGTCATCTCTGCGACCTAACGACAGTCAGTCGTGTCACGTTTGCTCTCACTGTTTGCCATTTTAATGAAGACACGAGGCTGAGGGCGCCGATGCGTCAGGGCTCGGTGCCGTGACAACTCCGTGTGATGTGACACTGGTGAGATGGCAGCTGGGTGGGAAGCGCCAAGTACTCCGACTCCTACGGCGCTGCTGAGCATCCCCGCCGTGGAAGGGTGGGGAGGAGCGATGCGTCCCCTTGCTCCTACCGGCAGCCTCAGCCGCTCGCTTTCTGCTCTTCAGAACCTCCCGCAGGCTCGAAGGCGGCGCGTTGCGGGCGGACGCTGCGCGGCGCATCGGCGCAGCTCAACCAGCCCGCAACTGGGTTTGCGTGTAGCTTGCCAGCCCCGGCAAAGCGGGGAAGGCCGAAGCGCTGGAAGCGAATCCGAATCTCCCTGAAGTTTGTAGAGCAGCTGCGAGCCCACGGGCACGGCGCAGCGGGCTGGAGGACCGGCTGGCTTGCTAACGTGAGGCCGGCAGCCGTGCGCAACTGGCACAACAGGAATGCGCACCTGCACCCCGCTCATTAAAGCGATGAGTAAGCCGGTCCCAACCGCACCAGCGGGATAAACAGAGCCTGGTAGAGGATGCTCGGCCCCTAATAACAGGCTTCGGCGCCCGCTCTGCTGGGTCCGGCGGTGCTGCGAGATGGTGGAGGCGAGCGCTGCCGGAGCGCGTCCCTCCCGGACTGGCTGCGGGGAATAAAGGGTGACGCTGAGTATCGGCCTCCACCCCCAGCCAGGGATTGAGTTGGGCAGGGCTGCACGCCCGGCGCTGGCACCGGCCCCACGGAGGCCCGGCTCGATGGTTGACACAACGCTTCTGCCTACCATGAGGTTTCTTCCCCCGCATCACCCTGGATGGCTTATGGCCCTGGTTTCCCTGCCTCGGTGCCTACAGCCAGCTTTACATCCTGCAACTGGTGCAAATCAACTGTCAGCAAGGACAGAGGGCTTTACGCAATATTTTCTTACGCCATTTGTCCCAGTAACAGGAGAGTTAATACAGACTAAAATTTGCCTGACTGCTGCTGGAATCTTTAGCAGCTTTGCCCTGTGGATTGCAGGAGGGAAAACCCACACACAGTTGCCATGTTGCCCAGATCCCTGCAAAGCTTCCAGGGGGCATCTCAGCTGAGGTGAAAACCAGCCTGATTCAGCAGGCAAGGATTTGAGTTTTGCTGCACCTTTGTTCTGAGGGTGCAGTGTCAGGTTTAAAATTGTGGAAACATTTCCTCTCTTAGGCTGCTTTTGAAGATGTGCCATTACATTTTCTTAATAAGACATGCAAATCCTGTAAATACTGTGATTGCGTCTCGGGGAATTCAGTCCTGATGCAGCTCCCATTGTAAATATCTAACTGGCACATATTTTGGGCAGATCCATCCTCATTACCTTTTTCCTCCTGATTTCTTACTGCTCAGAATATATTTTCCTAGGGCTAGACTGCTGGAAATCCTACTTGTGTGCAGTCCTTTTTGTCATACCATGGCAAGAGGGAGAAAAAAAAGCCTGGGTTTTATTAAACAGTGATGCCAAAAGTGATTGCGGCTGTACGGCACGATCTGCTGTTGTTAGATTGCTGTGGGAGGGCTTTCACAAACCAAGAAGAAACCTCCAGCTTTGGCCACTGTTCAACAATGCTGAATTTCACCTGCTGAGATGACTTTTCACTGCACTTCTGAAGGCTTTGCTTACATGGGTTTTATACCTTCTGCCTCCAGAACACTAGGAAACTATCTGGTATCAGCATTACACTCTTTCTAGAAAGCCTATAATAGTGGTATTTCATGGCTTTATTTTTATCTGCAGTGCTCACTGCTTCAGGTTTACATCGTGACAGCAAATTTATTTTCCCTTTTTAATCTTCTCAGTGTGCACAAATGTCCCAAACCTTTCTGGTGAGGGGCACTGCACCCATGGACGGTCTGTCAGCTCTTCTGCACCCCTGCAAGCTGCTGCTGCCAGCAATTTGATAGATGACATGAAAGCAAAGAGCCTGCCTCAATGGCTGCTGTAGCCAGATGGCTGAAGACACATTTTGTAACCACAGTCTGTGTGTGCAGAGGGTAAAATGAGATGAAGCGGTTCTTCATCCTGCATGGAGATGGGACAAGCACAACCCAGTCATCAGCATTGCCTCCTGAGCAGCCAACAGTCCATTGCTCTCATCCAGATGCCAAAAATTTCAAGGCGGAAGAGGTAAAATGCAAACATTTGCAGATGAACATTGAGAAGGGACAGGTTGCCTTAAAGGACAACTTGCTCAAGTGACAGGCATGGAAGTCTCGCTCCTCTGGAACCAGTCATGCTGGAGAAGTTCAGCCTAACACTTTCACAGCACAAGTGCTACCAAACGACATCTCCAGGCACCACTGCAGGTGATGAAAATCAAGTTTCTCAGTAAAATAACTGACACCATGCTGCAAGGGGAGGTGCTGCACACCCTTTATTCTACACCTTTTCCTGCACCCTAAACAACCCAAGAAACATGGCTCCTGTTTGACCCAAACTATTCAACATCAGAGCACTAAAAATATTTCAAAATACCTATCTTGAAACTGCTGAGCATGAGTTGGTCATTGAGCCAGCTAACCTACAGGCAGCATTCAAGCCAGCACCCAGATAACATGTCAGTGATAGTAGCCACTACCACACTTACTGGCATTTCAGAGGTTAACTTGAGCTGTCTCAGAAGTCTGCTCATGCTGTGGGGCTGTGGCAG
Organism: Ceyx melanurus; assembly: GCA_024611195.1. NCBI lineage: Eukaryota > Metazoa > Chordata > Aves > Coraciiformes > Alcedinidae > Ceyx > Ceyx melanurus. The sequence goes on along the minus strand of JANHGL010012106.1, from coordinate 9,111 downwards.
GGGTCTGAGTCCCAGTCTTCCCGTGTTTTCGTAAAACACGATCTGCAAAGCCTGCAGACAAGGCACTTCAATGCTTCTGGTTTGTCAGCTTTTCTTCCTTGATGCTGGGACCCCTTTGCAGCACAGGGTAAAGCTTTGGGGATCCCCTGGAACTTTAGACTTCCAGCCTTTCTTTGCCTCAGCCCCTGTGCGTCTATCAATCACTCACAGATATCTGTAAGGAATCATCATTATCATTATTTCATAATATAATTTATTACATGTATTTTATTATACCGTGACAAATTATTTTATGTTTTCATAAAAAAACAAAAACAATAAAACCCACAACAACCCACAACTCCAGCTGTAGAAGTCAGGCAGATTTTCAAACATGCATTGGCATAGAGATTAAGCTACATACCATAATAAAACCTATGAAGTATCCAGGAGCACCTGCTACCATTGCTTAGCAAATGTAAAAAATGTTTTCTATTTGTAAGACTTAAGACAGAATGATGTTTTGTAGCTAATGTAACCCAGAGCTAATGACTTCTGTCTCTCAAGCTTTTTCTACTGCTTTAATTATTTTGTGCTTGCCATAGAAAACTGCTGAAAATGCATTTCTTATACTGCAAATGATGCAAAAAATGCCTTTCACAGATGTTTAATGTCACAGATGTTCCGTACCACAAAGCTTAACCAAAGCACACAAAAAAGGGTTGTGACAATTAAAAAAAAAAAATTGCTTACAGTTGTAGCTTTTCCAAAACACACCACATGCGTGAAAACAGGGCTGATTTCAGCTTTACTGATGTATTTGCAGTCACTGCTACAACACATACACACGTATAGCCTATAGACATTTGGATCTTCTACCTCAGTTCATAGCTTATTCATTAGTTTAACGGCCAAGAAGTGAACAAAAGAAACCTGCCGACAAATGTGAAGAGATGTGTCCCAGAGATTCCTTCAGGCACTGCTGTTTGCTGCCCTCCCCCCCGATCACCACCACGATGACCCCACTACTTCAGCTCTATCACCACTGCCCAGTTATCTTTGCAGAGACATCAAGGGACATTTATTTGACTTTCAATATCAATTAGTTCAAGCAAGTTAGGAATCTAGTTAAAGTTCCAAGGTGCTTGTCTGCTGACTGAATAATCTGAAAACTCTTTTAGCTCTTCTCTACAGTCAACCCAGCAGACACTCCCCTCTATCTTTAAATTAAACATAGGAATCTGAGTGAAGCAAGCAGCAGCCGGGTGAAGCAAGAAACCAGCCCACTCGGTAAAGTGTCACACGCAATCAGGGAATGACTATAAAGTACTCTTTTTTTTTTTTCTTTTTTCTTTTTTTTTTAAAACCATCATGTAGAAATAGAGGTCAGTGGAAGCCAGAGGGCATTTGCCCCAGTTACAAGCAGTCTGTGCTGGATGCGATGTAGCTAATGCTATTAAGCCCGGGAGAGACCCAGAAGGCTCTCTTCTAGGAAATGCTCTACATGGATCTCTTATTTGCAAGCCTGGATGTCAGCAGCTTTTTGTTTGTTTGCTTGTTTTAAAGAAAGGCTTTTGAAGCAGTGTTAGGATGCATTGACATCAGAGCAGCTTTAATGGGTAACACAGCGAGAGCAGCACGCAGTCTCGCAGGCAGTACACACCAGACGGCAGCGTGCATTTTGTAACATCATCCCGGCAGGCTCAGAGGCTGTTTGTTTTTCCCCTTTGTCTTAAAACACAATTTGGCAGCCCTCGGTGGTCAGTCTATCCCCTGGAGTGTGCAGCTCCCTGCCCAGGAGAAGCAGCAGCCGCCCTTACAAAGGCCTCAGATGGTCTTTTAATTCAGCAGCGATTTAATTGCAGCTCTTGCTTCAAGACAGTTTCAAAGAAGACAGCTCAAGGGTCTTGACTACAAAGAGCTTTGGAGCAGGCATTTTGACAATAAACTGTTCTCACTATTGTTTAGGCTCCCCGTTTCCAAAGACAATGACTCAACTCCACCAGGACTGGCAGGGAGCCTCCAGCTTCTCAAAACTGGGTAATGAGATTACGGGAGCAGCTCGCAAGGGTTTCACCCTTCACTGCAGAAGAAACCTCTGTGCCATTCAGAACTTGGTGTGCTCCTTGGCACCTTCTGATGCAGAGCATCTTTTGAGGGATGGGTTGGAGAACATCTGGTAGGAAGCCTGGGGTATCTCAGGTGAAAAACTTCTGTGGGACAAAATAGGAACCCAAGAGGAACACATCCCATTTCAAACACCTCTTGGATAAGTTACTAGTCTTCAGATACCAAGTAATGATAAGTGAAAGGCAAAAAAAAGGTTACATTTTCCCCAACATGTTATCTATTTGCTCATAGCAAATTTAGACTCTAATATTTTAAGAATGTGTTTGCTCCAAGCTGTTACAGAGTCAGAATTCATTTTCACTGAGAAAATGTGTGTGAGGCATTTAATCCTGTAAAGACCAGTTAGGATGTGCCTCCTCTCTGAAAGGACACTTCTTTGCAGCTCTCCTCCCTCCTTGCAGAGAAGATGGTCCAATAATGGGATGCAATCCTAGAATGGCATCAAAATTTATCACAATGCACGCAAACCCCTCAAGTCTAAAAGTAAATTTAAAAGACTGTACTGACAAGGACTCCAGGGCTTGTCAAAGTGCAGGTTGCCACCTCTACATCAACACCATCAGTTCCTTGGAGAAGATCAGCCTCACAGGCCGTGCCTGTATTTGTGCACAGATTTATTAACTACAGTTATACAACACAAACTTCAGGATTCATCTCCTTGAGACATTTATTTTAATTAAAAACAAACCTGTAAACACTACATATTTCCCTCCACCTAGCTTCAGAAGAGCAATTCTATGGGATACAAAGAGTCCTAGGTACTGTGCAGCATATCAGACAAAGTTTAAACCTCACACCCAGCAATACAGCCCTAAGTCCAGTAAAGCAGAGCAGAAGTATGTTCACATTTACAAAAAAATGTTAACTGAGTTACACAGAGGCTTCCAAGAAAGACGTAGATGGGATTAGCTTGAGTTTAAAAGAGAAGGAAAAAAAAAGCAAGTACACAAATCAAACCACACAGTTCTTCCCAGTTATCTCAGAGGTGATGGGAACAGTGAAGAAAATCACATGCAGAGAGCAGCCACTCGCTAGGTGAAAAATGGCAAATACCCAGATTCTGCATGTGAAGGCTACACAACTGGGAGAAACTACTCTACCAGGATTGTATCAACGCTTTCTTGGATGAGATCTGACTCCAGTATACATTCATCTAAGTGGTCTTGGGACAAACTGGAGCTCTTCCCCCCTCTCTCGCTATCACAGTAAGGATGGAACCTGGGGGTCACAGGGCTTTCCAGGCGCTGGCAGCGGCTGTATTTGTGCTGCTTCCCTCTGTGCGTGTACATGTGTTCCAGCAACTGGCTCTTACGGAAAAACGTGCGGCCACAAACAGTGCAACTGATTTTTCTCTTTCTGGAGAAAGAAAAGTTACAATTCAACTCCACTGGTTCATGGTCCTTGGAGATAAGGGAGAGCTGGCCAATCTGCAGAGGCTCCAGGTTGCTGCAGCTTGGATGCTCCAGCTGATGCTCATCCTCCTTGAGAAGGAATGCCCCGAGCTGGTGGCCATCCCCAGCCTCTCTGTCCTCAGTCAGAGGCTGCACCTCCCCCAGGTCACTGCTTTCCAGGATGGAGGCTGGCACGCCAAACGGCAGCGAGCCCGAGACATGGGTGTGCAAGTGCTGCCGCAGCCCTCCCCGGGAGTCAAAACGCTCCCCACAGTAGTGACACAAGTGCACCTTGAGGCTGGCCTTAGCGAAGATGGGGCTCGCTACCTCTGGAGAGGGAGGGGTGCAGCTCTGGGACACCACAGGCTCAGAGTCACACCTCTCCTGCTTTATGGAGACCAAGAGCTTTGGATGCTCTTCCGCCGGCTTGGCAAGAGCAGCGGGCTGAGTGGAGGGGTGAGCGACTTGCTGCTCCAGAGAGTTGTCATCCAGGCCGATGGCCAAAGAGACCTGCAGCTGTGGGTGATTGCCCTGGGCAGCGGGCCTGCTGCCTGCCTTGGGCAGACTCTCCTTCACTCCCAGGCGCTCCTTCACCGGTTTGTGTGTGGTTGAGATCTGGATGCCATACAAGTTTGAAGACTGCACTGGCTCTGGGGAGAAGACCTGGTTCATCTCGATCGCGATATGGGAGAGGTGGTCGGCGTGGAGAAAGCGGATGCCCTCTTCCAGTCGACTCTGGCTGACAGTCTGCTTTGGCCCTTTCCCAGTGTACATGATATGCAGCAAGTAACTAAATATGTCAGGCTGGATGTCTGTAGGCTGAATCTTTATGCATTCACTGAAATAAAAGAGATTATATAATTACATACAGGCCTTCAAAATACAGTCCTGATTCATTACCTGCCCATTCACTTGTGCTGTCATTTGCTCTTAGAGCACGTGTGCTGCTGCCTGCCAGTTCACCAGCAGCACTCCCTGCAAGACCCGCAGAAGTGCACGTGCCCTGTTTGCACAGCAGAGTACCTGAGTGTGTATTTATCCTTGTGATTATAAAGACTGTGTGCACAACTGCAGCCAGCAACAGTGAGAGTGGCCAGCCCCCGGTCACCCTGTCACAGCCAACTGCTGCTGAGTGGCACTGCTTTGATGCCTTGAAAGCTGTACATTGCCAGTGTCTGCCACTCCAGTAACATGAGGCAAAGAATATTTGTTTAAGTAATAAATTCAGCTGCTGCTACTGTGTAATCTTTACTAGCTTTGCAATTAAGTTTCAGTAAACATGTCTATTGCAAAGATACAGCCAAAGAAAGGGCTCTGCAGCCAATGGCCAACAATGATCAATGAACAAGCTAATGCAAAATAAAGGGCATGCTGTGTATGGGCAGAAGGTACCTGGATAGCTCTAGACTGCAAAGCTGTGAGGTTATCTATGCAAGAGGACTCTGGGGCCTACACGTTTCTTTTCTCTGGTCAAATAAATGTCTCATGTCCAAAATGCAGGGCCTGCTGTTGGTGTATACTGACTAAGAGGGTGTTTTTAAAGGACAGCACAATCTGAACTGGAAATGTTTAAGAGAACCAAGGCTTGTGCTGCATTAGAAAAATCATTTCAGACCATCTAACATCCACACTTACACTCTTTAGACTTCAGTACATTTTGAATAGGGAAAAAGCATACAGTTGAGCAGAGTGGTTAAAAAGTAGGAGGAGAGCTGGGTGTTCTTACCTTGTCTGATGAATAAATATCATCTTAAAGTAGTTTGAAAATGCAGCTAGCACTGCTCTGTGGGCTTTGAAGTAAACATCTCCAATGGCAACTGTGCAGTCACACAGAAAGCCGAACTCCCGCTGCATGTTCAGCTGCTGAAGGAGGAGGACGCTGTGGCCGGTAGTATCCATGGTGGGCCTGAGAGTGAGAGAACAAGATGTTCAGATCATGAAGAAATCACAGATCTCCCAAAGGCATAATGGGGCTTTCTCACCACTGAAATAAGATGGGCACCTGGCACGGAGAACGGCCTCACAGAGCCTCTTGCCTACTTCAGATGGTCCCTGCACCCCAATTTAAGAATTTCTCCTTACCAGTACCACCACACCCTGTTCAATGAGCTCACAACCTATCTGGGACTTTTCCACGTGCCAGCTACAAACAGAGGTGCTCCTCCTCCAAATTAACTACGCTCTGTGGCGCATCGGCTCTAACTTTAAACCTCGCTCGCGTTTTCTCACTGCCCCTCCCATCGTGCTTTCTACCGCACCGCTCGCCATCACTGCCTGGGTTCCCCGTCCTCGGAGCCGCAACGGCGGCGCGGGGAGCGGCGGATCCGGCGGCGGCAGCGAACCGAGCGGCTGCCGCACACAGAGGCAGCCCTGTGCCGCCCAACAAAGCCCCCATTGTACCGGAGCGGGCAGAGCCGATCCGCCCTCACACCGCCTCTCCTCGCCAGCGGCCCCTTTACAAATAAATGCTGATATTTGCTATTGTTTCAGCTGAAAATTATTGCGCGGGGGTGGGGAAAGGAATGGGGGGTCGAGCAGCGGGGGGGGGTGGTAAGCACAACCTCCCCAGGGAGCGTAAGCAGCGCCCTCCCTTACCAGCCCGGCCCCCCCCGCAGCTCCTCCGCGGCCGCGCAGCCGCTGCTTACCCGCGCGGAAGCGCAGCGCTGAGCTCGGCGCGGCACCGCCCGCCCCCGTTGCCAGCCCGGCGGATGGGGTGGGCAGCTGCCCCCCCTCCCCCCAGCGCTTCCTGCCGTCGCTGCCGCCACTGCCGGGGCAGGCCGGGGCCGGGCTGAGCTGAGCTGAGCTGAGCGGGCCACGCCGCCCTCGCTGTGCCGCTTCGCCGGGAAAAAAAAGTGAGCGCGGCCCCTTGCGCGGAGCCTGCGCGGACCACGGCTGAGATGGGCGCAGCGCTGCGCGGCGGCGCACTCAGAGGGAGGGGACCATGTTTATCCTCGGGTGGGATTTTGGGGGAGTCGGTGTGTGCGTGTGTTTTTTCTGTGGGCTGCCAGAGACCTCATCCTGGACTGGGGGACTCTGCTTGTTAAGTCACCCTGTGACTGAGTATCATCTGCAGAGCTCTTCAGCTCTTTGTGTGTTTCTTTGCTTCTACTTTGGTTTTTGTTTGTTTGCTTGTTTGTTTGTTGTTGTTTGGGGGCTTTTTTAACAGAAAAAAACCTCACAACAGGCATGTCCATACTCTGCCTGCTCTTGAGAATGGACATGAAGATAGGATCAGGGTTTTTCACCAATGGCTGAGGCCTAAGCTCTTTGTTTAACCACCAGTGGATCCTGTGGACACACTATTTCTCTTTCTTAGGCCTCATCCAGTCTCTTTATTTTCAAACCAGGGGTTATTTTGGGTGAGAGCAGCTGTGCTGGGTTGGGCTGCAGTTGAGTACGGCGGCAGCCAGCTAAGGAGGGGGTGCAGAGCCTCCTCCACCTTCATCTTCCATCCTCTGAAGAGCTCCTCCTGAGCCTCAGCCTGCGCTTTGGTGTTCAATACAATCTTTCAGGCACCTTTTCCATTAATTTCATCAAATTGTTTTCTGAACCCATTTAAACTTCCAGTCCTTGAAGACTGCTGCTGCCACCAAGTTAATGTGATGTCCACGGGTTGTTTTTTTTGGCTGGAAAAAGCAGCGAAAATCACTTCGTGTGCTTTCGCCATGTTCTTAGTGAGGTTTCAGAGATTTATCACGCTTAACTTCTCAGTGGTGTCTTTTCTGGCTCAGGGCCTCTGCAGAAGACATTTGGTGCCTTGGATCAACCCTCCTGGTTTTCTCTCAGCATCTGATACTTTGCAGTTCATTTCCCCAGTGCATTACCATAATTGTGATTGTTTTTATTTATTGTGTGTGTGTGTGTGTATGTGTGTGTGTTTTATTTGGCAAATAATGCTCCCGGCTTTCCAGAACCCAACAGTTTCTATGCCTGTTTCCAGTGGTGTCTCAAGGTGGCCTGAGCCTGGGTAGAAGATGGAGATGGACTTGAGAGTTGACAAAGCTCCAAAGCTCTTTTCTCCATGAAGCTCCAAAGGTTTTTTGTCCATGCAGTGTTTGCTGCTTATCACATTGATCAGTACAGCTTTCTCTTTTCCATTCAGTCTTCTCTTTTAAATAAAAAGCTCACAGGGCTTGGGGACCATCTTTCCCTCCTGTGTTTGTGCAGCAGCATGAATGAGTTAGTGGAGCTATAATCCTGCTGCTCCTAGAAGCATTGGTATCCACTTTTTTCCCTCAAAAAGGTTGGCAGTAGGTGGCTTGATGTTTTTTTACTCTGTTCTAGGTTTTTTAACGTATTTATTAACCCATGTACAGGGTGAGTTGCTATTTGCAGAGGGCTTGTTATTTATTTAAATGATTAATTATTTACATGTTATTTAGGTTGACTCTGATCCAAATAGGACTTTGAAGAGCTTCAGAGAAACTGGAGCCAAAATGATGGAAGCAGTGATGAGAAATGAAATGTGATCTTTGGCTATAAAACACAGGTGATGGATGATGTCATATACCTCAACAGATACGGAGTGATACAGCCCATGCTGATGGCTCAGAAAACAGCTGGACATAATCACAGCTATCTTCATGAATGCTTCTGCTCATTCCTCCTCTGTGGCTAGGAAATAATTACAATAATTAAAAGAAGAGATTAGAAAGGCAAGTGTGGTGGGAGGGCATGGAGAGAATGGGGGCTGTGAAAAGGGGGACTGCCTTCTTCCCCGCTGGCATGGAACGAGAGGCTGTGCCAGCCCCCCATGGGTGCTTTTTGCTTACAGAGCTAAGACGGATCTTGGATAGTTGCAGCAAACATAAGAATTATGGTATCTCTACAAACTGAATGAAGGAGCTGTGAAGATGAAACACTTGCAATGCTTGCACTGAATGACAAGTGTCACTTTTAAGGGTGAAAAGGTGGCAAGCGTGGAAGGAAAGCCTGACCTGGCTTAACATTGTCTCCCAGCCCCATATCAGGTAGCAGGGGGGACACCCACAGCTTCAGGAAATCCTATTTTTCACACGGGCCAACTCCAGAGGAGCTGGGTGTTGTTCGACCGGAGAGGTCTTAGGGGAAGCTCCTAGAAAGATGAAGTTAATAAAAAAGAAAGAAAAGTCCTGTCCTGGGTATCTGTGCTGAAGCATAGCTGCGGCTGCCAGCCCGTGCTCCCTGCACCATCATACAACTCTGAGAATCTTAACGTGTGGACTGCAGCAAAAAGGAAATACTCTCTCCTGCAACTTGAAGTTGTCTTTTCTTGCAACTTGGAATTAAACTGCCAAAGGCAAGAGGGCCTAGGGGTGCGGGGGCAAAACTCAAACGCTGTACATCCGCACGGGCAACCGAGGCTATCCCGTTACCGCCAGTCACGGCTGGCTGGAGGGGAATGGAGAGGACACCCCGTTTTGCAGGGCGAGACCCCGTGCAAGGGGAAAGAGTGAATTTCCACCCGCCTCTCCAGCTCTGCTGGGGTCGGGAGCGGAACGGATATCTCAGCAGCGAGGGTCCCGGGTGGGCTCACAGCGGCGACCGATTCCCCCACTCCAAGTTACCCTCTGCTCCTCAGGATCCTCTCCAGGAACGGCGGGGGGTGTGGGGGAGTAATGGAGGGGCCGGG
>JANHGL010012105.1:0-21064 GCA_024611195.1 Ceyx melanurus | reverse complement strand
AAGTTCTTTCTTGTGTTGACCCTAAACCTCTTGTGCTCCAACTTGCACCCATTGCCTCTCGTCCTGTCATTGGATGATTATTTACAGTTCCATTACGCTACCATGTAGGCTTAACTTAAAATTACTCAGACCTGCATAAAATGGAACTGTTACATATTTACTCCCAGTGAAATTCTGAACAATCTGTAGGAAGGTCTGAAGTTAATACAAAGTATGCATGTCTTTATTATTTACAACATGCTAGAAAGGAAAGACTGGAACAGTAGTAAAATTACCCAAAAATAATGTTCTAGTAATAGGGCTTACACTCTTTCCTCTTCACTTAACTGCAAATCCAAGAAGCTGGAAGCAATTTTCATGAAACAGAAGAGCAGAACAGCATTTAAGAGTCCTTTTTAGGATTATGATAAGTATCTAAGATTTTTTTGTAAACACCTATTACATTTGTACTAACACGATTAGTGACAAAACCCCTCCTTCCATTTCAGCATTCTTGTATGCCACAGTGGAAAAAAAAATTCTATCTGAACATCAGTACCCAAGGACTACTAGAAGGCAAATACAGTCTGAGTCAACAAATGCTCTTCTCACTGGTGGCTCACCACCACAGCAATAACCAACATGTAGCTGAAGTGTAAGTAAGATTCAAAGAGTTTGCACGAGGGTGGTGCATGACACAGCCCCCGTGACACATCTCTTACTGCTGAGCTTCAAATGCCTTTCCAACATTACTACTCAGTGACTTCTAAACTGCAGAGAATGCACTGCTGTCTTCACAAACAAGTCAGATACCAGAACAGATGTTCAAGTGATAGCTACTCCAAGTTCCAAGTTTAAATCATTATCTCAAGCTCAGTGCAATTGGGGGTGGCACACAGCACAGGTATTCCAGTCAGCTTGTCACTTGTCAGCTCAACTTCTAATTGCATTCCAAACATTGCAACAGATCCACACACCTTTATGTACTAATTAACTCCAGCAGCTTCCTAAAAAAAAAGCCTCCTGGTTTTCATAGGCAAGAAAATAGAACATATACCCTCAAAGACATATAAAATGTCCAGTTTAGGGTAAAAAAACCCCCACCTTTGGTGGTTTGTTTGCCTTTAGATATTATTTTCAATACTCAATAATCACACCTTTCTTTTTTTCACCCTTTTCTACTTAGTACTTCCTTTCTCTGAAAGGGTCAAACCAGAAACAGTCACCAAACAAAAACAGATGTCAAGTCCACCCCACTCTCTGGGTACTTTGTATGCAGACAACTCTTAAGTGACATTATCACTCATTAAATAAAACATACGCTTGCAGGAAGGGTTGCTCTCTGCCATATCTCAGTCTATTATCCAGCATTACCCCTGTCACATCACACTCTTTCTCAAAATGAGACAAGCTGAAAGAACAGTTGTATATGTGAATCATCTTGCTGCAATTTAAGAAAGACAATAAACCTGCATTGTATAATCACAACACAGTTCTGCCACTGCAGTAATGCTGCAGAATCCTTTTATTTTAAAATTAAATAAGTGTATCTGACTACCAGAGCCAGATGAAACTTTGTATATACACTCACACTAAATTTTATAAAAGTTATTTTTCAGAAATGACAAACAAACATCATACTCTGAAAGGCCACAAGAATTCTCAAAGACAACCTGGTAGCAATCATGCTTTGTGTTTCCAGACAACTCTAATTTTCCCAGGACATAGGATGAAGTGCAGTAATGAAGGTGTACCCTAGCAGAATAAATTGCAGTTAAAATCTTTGTGGAATATCAAGATCTGAAAATCTGAAATGTAAGAGAGCAACTTTAGAAATGTCATTTGCATAAGCAAAAGCCTTTGCATCATTTCTCTCTTCAAAGGCAAACTCAAATGTAACAAGGGTAAGCAGACTGGAAAGCTATTAAACACTTCATAATTATCTAAATTAGTAAATTTTGATTTTTATAATACTTTCTGAATATGTGTGGTGAGTAGAGGTGTAATACTCAAAGTAATTAGCAGCTATTGCTCAACTATGAATTTTATCACAGAGTTCTTTTCTAAATACAAGTAATGGATAACAGAAACTTCCATTCTCATTTGGAAGAATCAAAGCTTCTGGCCTTTAGAGTTACACAGCCTTGAAGCCCACAAGAAACCAAACAACTGTCTTGAGAAGCATGAACACACAATGGTTCAGAACTCCTTGGATTCCACTGCACACTGCCTGGCTACAGTAGTGTGGAAATTGGTTATTTTTCATCCAGTGCCATAAAATTCACTATTGCCACAGCTAGGAGCCCAACATTTTGTTCTGCCTGTTCTTTTCAAGCTGCTTACAAATGCCTGTCCATTTTCTGCTCTAGGTAAGCACAAAGTGGCTGGGATACTAGACCCACTTCCCATGTTGCTTCACAGCACCAGGCAGGTGGAGAAGCAAGTTGCTTGGAGAGCCAAGAGCTTAGAGCACAAACCACACAGCTGTTTAGACAACTGAGCCACAAGAGACTAGGAAAGCAATCCTTCACACTTCTTTTTTTCAGCGTGCAGAGGCTGGGGTACGTGCTGAGCTGCACTATGCTCACAGCCTCAGAATTGCTGAAAGCTTACGAAGCAGAACACCTCAGAAACAAACCAACATCACAAGGAAAGCAGTGTGCTTCATCTCTGACTTTCAAACATGAGCTGAGGATAAGCAAAATCTAGTTGAAAAGTGTTTCACCAGGACTGAATAAATTACCTTTTTACACATACATGTATATACAGCCATTCTAACAGCAAAACCAAAGAATGTTGTTGTAAAATCAGTGCTGCTGTGTTAACACACAGATGACCTTGGGAGCCACTGGTGAATCTTGGGGATTATGCTAAGCATCATTCAAGTTCTAAACAAGTACACTAATCAGTTTTTCACACCTTTTACATGGCCAAATTATATATACAGGAAAACAGCATCTTACATAGAATCTTCTTTCCTTAAGCCATTTGCATACCTTGCAAGTTAAGAAAACAGTCGCAGTTCCACCAATCAAGTGAGCCCTCTTTTCTAAGTGGAATTACTAGTCTTGATACTCCCCACAGATGTGTTCAAATAGAGAGAGAAGAAAATCCATTTCACTACTGTTATTTTTGAAAAACTAAATCACCTAAAACAAAGACACATGAATCATCAGTAATGGGATCCAACTCTAAAATACATTAGGTCAATACATACTATCTGGAAGTTTATAAATTATGCACTGCTATGCACTTACACAATTATAATGTATGCAGCAACTAAAACAATTTCTGAGTGAGCTTCCAGAAAATAAAACTTTTTCAGGCCTCATCTTATTAAAAGTTCATTGTTAAGGAGTTTTCTGACAACAGCTGGGCCTTGAAAGCTAATAAAAGACAAAAACCAATAAAACATAAATCAATCTATGAAAGCAACACCTCGTGCATCCTACATCTGTAAGTTTTACATAAATTCTTTCATCTTAAAAGATTATTTAAATGTTTAGGTTATGAGCATGAGAAAACACAGATGGATTTAAGTGCAGCCAGGTGAAGAACCTGTGAATACTACACAAATGTAATTCTTAGAATTTATTGTCCTGACTTCCAATCAAATGCATGATGATGCCTACAGATAAAAACTGTATTTATTGAATGTCATACACATGAATTCAACACAGTATTTATAAATTAATATTTTTTTTCCCTCCATCTCTGATCAAAGATAAATTTTGGGCTTTAGATTCATAAATGCAGAAAAGATGATTTTAGCACTACTAGTGCAATTCCTTCAAACACTTACTCTGAAGTGACAGGCTTCTACCCAAGAGGTGGAAAAGCATTTGGGTAAAGCTGGCAAAGCCAGATACTCTGTTCTATCTAAACAATGCAGGAACTGGGATATGAAGATATCACAAAATTTAGGTGGACAAAACAGTAAAACAATATCAATTTCTTAATCATGGAATGTTCATAACAAAAAGAATAAAAGTAACACAAATCAGTAAGCTGAAGGAAAAACAAATGTGTGTAACAAGTATCATTTGCCCATACCAACAACTCACTTCTGTTTATATTTGCTACCACCATTTCTGAGTAATACTGATACTGGTTCTACTCAGAAGTTTATTCCCACTTTGAGACAAAGAGAAGAGCAGTAACAATCTGAATACACCCTCTGAACAGAACTTTCCTTATTTCTCTGGTAGGGAATAGAGGGAGAACTGTGAAGCATGGGGACAGAAAGTGTGGAAACTGAAAAAGGTAAGAAATTCTAAAATTCAGTTTCATTAATCCATATCAGTACAGAATTTTACTCTCAGCAAAAATGGCAAGGTGAACACAAATGGGATCATGTCCAAAAGAAAAATATGCTGCTCTTTAAATGGAAGAACAGTAATAAAATCCTAACACTCATTTGTAATGACATTTATAAACCATGCAATTTGTTTTTCAAAGCCACGCTAGAATAACTGGCTGCAGAGAACGAGTTCTGAATCCCAGTGACATTTTACATCTTTTGTTCTAAATTTATCTATTAAAAATGGAAAGAAGTTTTGAGTCCATTTTATGAATCATATTCTTTCCTGAGGTAATTTCATCCATGAGTGGCTTCTCTCAGTGTGGTTATGTCAGCTACAATTCTTTAAATTACTTTTTTGTCATTGCATTTTTCCTACATATTTTCCTACTATTTATTTTGCTGAAATCGGTCTCAAGAATAAGCTATTCAATCTTTCTGGAAAAAAAAAAAATCTGCTCTTCTCTGGAGAAGCCTTTTAAGAGCACAGACCACTCATGCCTGAAGCACAAAAAAAAAATCAGCATGACTAGGCTTGCTCTACAAAGTAATATTACTAAAGTATGCAGCAAACAGGACACAGTGCTTAGCAAGAAAAAAAATATATATACAGATGTTAACTTCTGTAGTATATAATGTAAAAAAATATAGTTGCTTATTAACAGGATGTTTATGCTTCATGACAATTTATTTATAGATTCCAAAATTAAAGATGTAATAGTATGGAATTAATCCTACCAAAAAGTAATCTAGGTACTGAACTACAGTGTTCTCCTTTGCCAGTCACAGTGCATTACAGATTCTCAACCTAAATTATTCTTTTCCAAAATTTGAAACTTATTTCATTGTACTACTGTAAAACAAAAATTTAAGATGCATTTAAAAGATTTGTGTATTTACTGTATTTATTAAACCTTATGGCCCAAGAAAGATGGTGAAAACATTCCACCTCTCACAGAAGTAAAACATCACCTACTCCAGCTTCATACCCAAAGTCAGCAACTAATCAAAAGCGTTTATTATTATTTGGGAATAAAAAAGACCCCTCAGACAAGTAGAGAATTAGCTCAACTTAAGTATCATGAGGATTTTACATTGTTGTTTTAACAAATAATATGATTGCAGCCAAAGTCTACATTCCTATATGATCACATCCCAATTCCACTTGTGTGTTTCAATACTCAAGCAGATGTTTAGGTGTGTAATTTCTGCAATGACTGCAAACACACTAGAAGAGATGTTAAATAGCAACATTTTTCGTAAATAAACTTGTATAAAACCATGGAATTTGAAGATAATCCAAATGGAGTTTGTTTTGCACAAAGGATTAACTGAGCAAACTCATGTTTTTCAGCATCCCACCCCACACATACCTACTACTTACATGGCATCTGCAGCCAATTATAGCCTTGTAAACACGCCTGGCATGTGACCTGGCCACAGATACAATCACCTAATCTCACCTCTAATCCTTCAGCAGCCCCTGCAACCACTGCTCGCTTCACTTCAGAGGTGCCAGAACTAGAATATTAAATGGACAGTAACTGGCTTCAAGTCATCACAATATACTGATACTAGGAATAATAATACTGAGAACAATTTTGTATACTAGTTTTCCATTTATTTAACCATTCAAATAAAACAAATTAAGTCACAGTGTCAGGACATTCACATCAATTCAGTTAAAAATGTGGATTGCTCTTGCAGCAAAGGAGGGCAAATGTTTTTATGATAATCTGACACCTTGATAAAGATTTGCTAGCTGAAAGATCTTAACATCCCAGAAATAAAAGAAACTGTTACAATGGTGCCAAGAAAGCATTTTTTTTTCCTCACAACCACCTTCAGGCAAAAATTCTGTTTAAACATGATGTATAACAAAACACAGGGATTACCTTCCCCTGCAATAGTCCAGATAAAATCATTTTCAGGATTACATATAGCTAAAAACAACTCTCCTGCCTCACAAATCACAGTGACCATTTGCTACAGAAGCTTTTTTACTTACAAGATGACACATCCCACAGCTCTGGAAAACTACTGCTTCACAGAGTAAGGAAGATCATGTACAACAGAATTTGAAGACATTCTGTCAGTTCACACAGACATAGTAAGTTCAACAAAGCAAAACCATCACCATTTAAAGTTGAGCTCAGCATGCTGCTATTGCTGAATGACCAGCTATGGCACTAAAAACATGCTTTCAGGGTTTGGCAAGCTGTCTTACAATGAGCACTCATTCACTTCTACTAAAGAACATCAAAAGACTCAAAGCTCTGGGACAGTAGGAAGGCAATGTAAAGAGGCATACAGCAAAATAAAACTATAACTTACAAGCTATCACTGCTGACCAGTTGGTCTCTTATATTATTATAAAATTATACAATTCTTGGCTTTTGTTTGTTTGTTGTTTGGGGGGGTTTTGTTTGATTGTTGCTGTTGTATTTTGGGGGTTGGGGTGTCTGTTATCTTAAATGTTAGTAATGATCTATTTTACCCATGTTTGAAACTATTTCCACAGATTCTGTAAATGAGGCATATTGTGATACAATGTGGTGTATCTTCATTACATGACACCAATATGCAGTTCTGAGGTAAGAGAAACCTGGATGGAGGAAATCCATTTCTAGAACAGAGACACTGCCAACAAACAAGACTCAAGGGTATTAAGGTTTCATCTGTGGTCTGTGGGCAAGCATGTTAATGATATGGGTTGTTACTAAAGTTAAAAAAAAGTCATATCAGACACTATTCCCTCTTAAGCATGTATTTTGTGTTGCTTTGTGTGCTCTGGCATTTGCTTTGCTTTTTTTCCCTTTCATTATAGTCTGTCATCCTTGTGAGCCATTAACATCTAAACAGAGTAGAGTTATGTATTAACTCTTCTTCCTCTCCCATCTATGATAGAAAATATATTTTAAAAAAGATCACAGGAACAATACACGTATTTTAGAATTTATACAGATTAAAAAAAATACAAACAGTCGCTGAGACATCAAGTTACCAGATGGAAAAGGAGTTCGAAGTTTTGCTCCTCTAACACTTTCAAAGCAAGTCACAGATTATTCTGCGATTCTATTGTCTTGTTCATGATTAAATTTCTGTCCTTTAAGGTAGGACTAGTATTTGACAGTAACAGACCTTATTCATTCCACTGCTTTGGATGCAGAAGAAAAGGAGAGAAAATCATCTCTGCCCTAAATACAAGTAAAATCTACACAAAGTAGGATTTACTTTTAATACATGGTACATTATACCAGGATATATTAAAAACTGAATGATAAATGAGAAAACTACTTATCTGGAACTACCATACTCACTTTAGCAAATAGCCAACAGGTTCTTGGCCAGACCTTATAGCCACCTTCCAGTACCTGAAGGGAGCTTACAAAAAGACTGGAGAGGGCCTAATTACAAAGGCCGGTAGTGAAAGGACAAGGGGCAATGGTTTTAAATTAGAAAGGAGTGGATTTAGATTTGAAATAGGAAAGAATTTCTTTACCATGAGGGTGGTGGAGCACTGGAACAGGTTGCCTAGGGAGCTGGTTGACATTCAAGGTGGGTCTTGGCAAGGCTCTGAGCAAGCTGCTGTAGTTGAAGCTGTGCCTGCTCTCAGCAGGGGGGTGAAGGAGATGACTTCTAGAGGTCCCTTTCAACCCAGACATTTCTATGGTCATTCAGAACAACTTCCCTGCCACAGTTAGGAACACATGCCACTAGACCAGGCTGCTCAAAGCCCTATTCAATGAGACTGTGAATACTTCTTAACAATGGGGCATCCACTTCTCTGAGTGCCTTGTCTCAGTGTCCCACCATCCTCACCATAAGAAATGTCTTCCTTATGCTCAATCTAAACTTACTGTGTTTCAGTTGAAAGCCATTGCCCCCCCATCCTGTCAGTACAGGCCTTGGCAAAAACTCACTCTCCATCTTTCTTATAAGACTCTATTATATAGTGAACACCTCAAAGGTAATCCTGAGATTATCACAAGTATCACATTAATACCTAAAGCTATGAGGATGATGAACTGGCTTCCTTACATAAGATCTACAATTACTGACTGTGAAATATAGGCTGTGGCTGGAAAAAGCCTTCAGTGAACCAGCACTGTCAGGTTTTCTAATTCATAAACTCTAAATGTTGGTCCTGTTAAAAGCAGTTTGATAATGGCCAAAAAAACTCTGCGTAATTTATGTCCTATTTTGAGAATCATATGTAGCCAGAAAGTACATGAGAAAACTGAGTTGACACTATAAAGCATGGGAAAAAGCCCAAAGCAAATCCATGGCTCATAAACTTCAGCATTTATTAAAACCACAGCCTGCTATTCATAGTTTCAGGTTTAACAATTACTAGAAGATTAGGTTTATAATAGCAGGAAATTGAGATAACAAACTGCAAAGGTACTGGACTATTAATACACTAATTGTTCCACAAAGTGAGCCTCCTTCTCAGAAGCATGAGATTAACATTTCCCAAAGAAGAAAAGTCTCTGAATGTTGAAGAGTTACCTGTAGGTCACCAGTTTGAATCTCAACCAAACACCATTCCAGCCCAGAGGGATGCTTGCTATCTCCTGTACAAGGTAAGTGACATCTAACCCTGTACTTCAGAAAAGGCACACTACTGAGCTTCATTAATTCAGATCTACAGAATTTTCATTTTTAACCAGTTATTACACTTATATCTGGGTGGCAGAGCAAACAATTGCACATAAAATCTTGCCCATCCTCTCAGTCAGCTAAAGCTGTGCAAGAACTACAAGATTTAAATTTGTTCCTTTTAGTCAATCATGCTATGAATTAGAAATAGGATGAGTGACTTCTGACAGCATAAGCTTTAAAAAAATAAATTTTAAGTGTTTATACTACCGAAGAAAAATTGAACTATTTAAGTTAAGCCATTCTTAAGACAGAAAGAGGAGAAAAAAAGATCTAAATCATCTGTTGAAACACCAGGATTCCTGTTTCTGACATCTGACAGACTTTTGTGATAACAGTAATGACGCTGTGAGCAACATTTAAAAATAAACAGACTGGATATAATAATATATATGGATAAACAGACTGGCTGGATGATGCATGACTTTTTACATAGTTGAGTATAAAAAAACAATTTTGTGATAAGGGACCTAGGAGTTAGTCCTCCTTCACAGAACCTGTGATCACAAACTATAGCAGCAACACTTTCTAAAACTGCAGGATTGTTTAAGAAGTCTTACAGTATAAAAAGTAAAGAGAAGTAGATCCTTTACTCCTAGCCAGTCTTTCTACAGGGAACACTACATGTCTGTCTGATGGTGAAGTTACAAGCAAGTTTTAATTTCATCAGGTACAGCTACTGGGAAAAAATAGGTATAAATCTGATGAGGAGACAAAATGAATGAAGCACACTTCTGAAACTTCCAGGAGTAAGTAGTACTTGGCTTTCCAAAACATCTCACCTAAAATTCTGTATTCATAAATTCAGTTCTTAAAATATCTACTATTTTTTCTATACGACAAATATTCTTCCAAACGTAGGTTAAAGATGCATGTTAAACACTTAAAGCATTCAGCATGTCTGTAAAGCCAGATCATTTCCACCCTGATTTGCCCTACTGTACTCCACTGAGGTTGGAAGGATAAAGTCTGCTGATTCATTTCCCTTTTAGGAAGCTATCCTCATAATCCTGCTTTAGAAGAAGGGAAAAGAAAAAAAAAAAAAAAAGGCTCAAAGGCAGCTTCAACTTAAAATAGGTACTAACTCATTCTACTCTTAAAGAGCTTTGGATTATTTCACTTTACTAAAACAAGATGCTGTCCAGCAGCTCAAAGTAGGTGCATCCTCCAAAAATACTGTCTTTTTTTTTGTTTTAATGGACCTCTCTTCTTATGGGATATAGGGGGTCTTGTACAAAACTTGATAAAGGAGTAGCAAAAGAACTGCCTAAAATATTCTCTACACTAAATTGCCCTAGTAATTGTGCTATGCTCAGTGCTATTCACCTTCACAAGAGCAGAAGAGCACAATCAATCAATCCAATCGTCTGAGTGGTTGCAGATGCACCTGATATGGCACAGTGGTTTCTTTGCTTAGATGCTGCAAAGGAGATACAGTTCTTTAACCAATCTGCAAAGGAGATACAGTTCTTTAACCAATCTGCAAAGGAGATACAGTTCTTTAACCCATCTCCAAATGTCTTTAATCATAAGAGATGGCAGCATCCATGTGTTTAGTAGAGATTAACAATATGGAGCATTCCCAGCTCTTCATTCAGACACTAAGAACTCCAAACTGAAACACAGGGCATTTTGTCTGCCTCCTAGGAATCTTAGAAGAGCATCATTTGCTGATATAACATAAGAATCCAGGTCACCTATCTTCCCACAAATCAAGCACAGTCTCGTATTCAGCGGGAAGTTAGAAGAAAAAATAAGTTCAAAATAATTTGAGTCATTCCACCCCCCCAGGCCAAACACACTGGGTGTCTCCACCACATTTTCAAAACCCACCAGAGTATTTCCCTGAAGCCAGTAACTGACAGAAAGTGTCTGCCCTAAGCACAAGCAGTACAAAGTGACAGATTTGTACATTTCAGAAGCAGAAAAGTAGTTGCAAGCAAAAAGATGCTAAAATGCCATTGTAATCTGATGCCTTGACTCGGAAAGCATAGCACAAGTAGTGACACTTTCTGCTTATTCTCACAAGCATTAAACAAATCACAGTTGTAAGCATTTGCATGACCTGGACTCCAGCATATGCTTTTGAGTTTTCTTGGCTTTCAGAAGAGTGGGAGAGGGAAGGAGTTGAAATTTTTCTGTCATTTACAGTGCTGCTTAAGCACAATCCTTACTCAGAAGGGTATCATGCCATAGAAAGCAATGGTACACGTTCAGATAACTGTAGTTATAACAGTACTGTATTTTGAAACATAATTCAAACATATCTGAAAATCAGATATAGTTCTAAAGTGACATGAATAAGCACATTTGGGGAATAATTCTGCTAAATGGGATGGTGTATTTAAAAATTGGGTTTCAAGACCTGAATGGCCAGATGAGACAAGCAATGCTGTTACAGACCTGTTAAATTAGATTATTATTATTATTATATATAAGTTCCCTATGCCTTCCTGTTGCCAAATAAATACACAATTTAAGTATTTAGATATACCTTTGCAAGATACCTGTTCCTTTGATTCAGCATCAGATTTCAAAAACCAGTATTTTTTTAAAACCCTTTATAATACAAAAGACAGTGATTCTTACCTCAACGACTATTTCACATCCCCAGTTCTCCATTATAGTAAATAAAAATCAGAACTGTTTAAAGTTTGAGTTTTCCTTTGTTAAAAAAGCATGGACTTTTTTTTTTTCTTTTTTTAAATATTTACCTGAGAAGCACAATCAAGAGTTCACAGTTACCAGATTTACATAATAGTATAGTATTTTAGTAAACTTTATTGCCAAGAAGGATTAGTAGCCTCCATTCAGGGATTACATATTTTGCCTAATTTTCAAGTTAATTAAAAATAAATGTTGCACAAATTGGAACATTTATAAAAGAAAACGTACATTCAACATAAACAGAAACTGCACATGAAGAAAACAGGCATACATTTAAGCTGCAAGTTCCAACCCTGTAGTATTGACTATCTACTTATTTGCGTCATGTACACCAAAGCTGTCAATAACTGAACACCATCATGAAAGAACCATTATAAGAATACTTAAATTAGATGCATGGTGAGAATTTTAATAGCTTATCACAAACACAACTTTTAAAATTCAAGAACGATTTAAAATAAGAGAAAGAATTAAAGGAAATCTCAATACTAGAACTCAAAATGACATTTTTCCACTTTACAGAATTGTTCATACAACTGCTTTTACTTAAATAAATTTGAACTTTCAAATATACTTTATATTTTAAGTCAGTTTTTAAACTACTAGTGTAAACCAAATATGCCTCTCTAAAGACTATTATGTAGAGTAGACATAACCTAGGCTAGTATGGGAGTCAACAGAAAGGCTTCATTTAATAGAAAATTCTTTAATAGCATAAATTCTGATTATAGTGCTATCAAATCCTATTTCTAGAAAAAAGGGAGAAAAAAAATAAACTCTTAAACATCAGAACTACAAAATCATTAACAAAAATAACCCCAATCAAACACTAAAACACCAAGACCTACAACATGACACCCAAATATGAAGCTTGCAAACTTTTTAACAGGGAGTGTAGAGATGCAGTCTAATTCCTTTCCATGCAGAGACAGAAATATGCAATTATAAGAGAAAAAAACCCAACAACTGAACATTCATTTTTTTTTCTCCTACATACAGTGTCACAAAAAACCCAGAAAGTAGAGGGATTTTTGCTATTGTTGCTGAACTCTGAAATAACATGAAAATCTGAAACAAGTGAGCATTAGGTACAAACCCCCTTTAACTTCAGGAGATAAGTTTCAGAGAAAGGCAAATTTCTTTCTCCAGGCAAGTATTTATAAGAGAAAAAGGTCATCTGACTGTTTCGTAATCACTTTAAGCTAGAAAAAAAATACAACACTGAAAAAATTTTGCTTCTCTTTTCCTTTGAATGCTTGCTCCCCACAATGCACTAGCACGAACATTTAGGGACCAAATGGTGAACAGAACATGATTAAAGCTGAACTCTGATTTACAAACCCTAAATACTAGCTCAATCTGGATCTGTTCCCTGATTCACTTCAACAGCCCATGATGCCCTGTGCCACAATCAGATACAAAACACTGAGACAGGAGGAGGCAGCAAGGGATGAGAGAAGTGTTAGACCAGTTTACCACGAGATCTCCCCAGGAAGATCTCAAAAGCAGACTCTCCTTTAGGCAAGACAGGAAAGACCACAAGAAATGAGACCATTCCATTTCAAAAGCAGTGCAAGCCATAAAGCTTTGATTCCATTTAGCAGATTTCCTTCTGGGACATGCAGACACCTCATAGCTGCAGCCAACAGTTCTGGTTGCAATCAATAGATCTGTTTGGTCATACTTTGTGTTTTAGACACTGAACATAACATTTCTAGAAGTTTTTATTTTCAAGGTTAAATGATGGAACAATCAGCATCCCTGTGAAATTCAAAACACCTGTATTGTGCTTGAAAAATGGTACCATCTTAATATGAGAAGTGACATGAGTTTAGTGTCATGAAAGAAGTAAAACAGATACATAAAAAGAGGTC
This sequence comes from Ceyx melanurus, assembly GCA_024611195.1. Lineage (NCBI taxonomy): Eukaryota > Metazoa > Chordata > Aves > Coraciiformes > Alcedinidae > Ceyx > Ceyx melanurus. The sequence goes on along the minus strand of JANHGL010012105.1, from coordinate 7,582 downwards.
TGCAATCCTCACAGATTCCTCCCAAAAAGTTATTAAACAGAAAGTTTTACAACTACATTAATATATCCAGAAGTTACTTAACCTTGACTATTTGTAACTTACTTAAAAAAACTAACACAAATTATATATACTCAAATATATGTATAACAACCTATTATAAATCAATCTTCAGGTTTACACCTTACTAAACTCATTTAATTAAGCATTTATTTAAGCACTTTTCTTACAGCTAACAAAGCAACTGTTAAAGGAACCCTAGTTAAATATTGTTTAATAGAATTGCAATCCAACTATTTTACTTTTTAGAACACATTCCTGCAATAAACACCACAATATTTCCTGAATATTAAATAAAATCCAGACATTTTTTTGTAGAGTACCTATCTACTAGAGAGTATTCTCATAACATTGTCATATTGTACATACTATCAGGTAACCAAGCAGCTAAGATGCTCATACTACATAACATGAGATCATCACTACTCATGAACAAATAATCCAAAACATCAAGTTTTTCTGATTGTTTATGTATAGTTTATTAAAAATTAAGATTATTTGTGATTATGTAACATATTTAGATAATTCACAAATGATAGGAAAAACATCCCCCCCAAAAACCTCAACAAACTGCAGTTATAAAAAAGAGAAAAAGAAAAAACAAACGACTTGGGAAAAGCAAACAAAATGTCTAAGCAAGCATAAATGTATTCCCCCTGAGCATGTAGAGTTTTCATATTCTGAACACACTAAATAGCCTGTACCATAAATAGTTTCATTTAAAAATGAGTGCAGCTTACATAAGCATGAGGCAGTCATCTTAACCATTTTTACTGATGGAAATACAAACAACAGTGGAAAAAAAAAAATTTATATAAACATGCTCAGGTCAGAAAGCATCATTTAGGAACTAATTCAAAACATAAGCAGCCTTTACTATAAAATACCACTAACAAAGCTTAAACCCAAATATTCTGTGAATGGACAAGTGGATAGAGTAGACCAATTATTATACTCAGACAAATTTATTCAGAGTAGCCCCAAAGCAGAAATTTGCCACTGTCATGAGCACACAACTCTTACCATAAGACACATCTGTATTTTCTGCAAGACAGACTGAAATACTAATGTTGCCTTTTTTTTTTCCCTCCCAAATCAAAGACTATAAATCAAAGATAAATATTTAAGCCTTTCCCTCCCCTCATCCCCACCTCTTCTTCTAGCACTCTAAGGAGTTCTGAAAGCCTTCATACATTTTAAAAATCAACAGATTGGGAGACTTGTTTATACTTTGTCAAAGAAAGATGGACTAAATAATAACCTATAATGTAGATTTTAACAGGAATCGATGTGGGGGAAAACAGAAAAGGACCTTTTTTTGTCTTTTTTTCCTAGGAGGGGAACCTTTTATCAAACTGCAGACACCTGTCCACTAATGCTTGATCTCTCATTAATAATAGCAACCTGCAGCAGGATTTCAGAGCAGGGTAAGCCCAGAACTAAACTGCACAGAACCAAACAGCACAAGCCTCCGTGTCCTGATCACATCTTGGGTAACATATGCTCTTGGGAGACTTGTCGTGCATTTTTATTTCAACTCTCACAGAAAGTGGTCTCAGTTAGGGAAAAGCAGCTTTCAAGTGACTGGGTGTTCCTCCACAAATAGAGTGCTGCTTGTCACAGCACCAGCAACGTCTGTGTTGGTGGTACCAGTGCCTTGCTAAGAACAGCAAGAAAGATGAATGAACATCCGTCAGTGTTATTCACTATAGGATCCTGTCATCCAGGTAATGGTGCTAAAACCATCAGGACCTGCTGCACAGAGCTGCTGAGAGCAAGTTTCTTTCTTGTCTTTGGAAAAATTAAGAGTTATCATCTACAGAAGCCACTGATTCATCTCCCACAGACCCCTTCTCCTCAGTGAAGGCACTCTTATTTCAACACTTGAGTGACTTCTTATTTAAAAAGATATAAAAAAAGAATCAAAGATCATTTCTAAAGACAGATAAAAAAAAAAATCTTAATTGGGTTTCTCAGGCCTAAGGCTACCTTCAGCCTCATTTACCTTCACTCCCAAATCTGGAAAAGAGTTGACAGAACATTTACTTGACTTGGAACTTTCTTTAAAGCAAAAGCAGCATTTACTGTACCTAGAGAAAGTGCTTTAAAAGCAAAGATTTCATTCAAGGGTCTACATTCTGCCATTTATAAACTTCATTCTATTGCAACAGATATGGCAGAAAACGTCTTCCTTTTCTGTCTTATTTTACTTCAAACTGGATATTCTGAGAAAACAATAGCAAAAGGATCTGCTTGTTACTAAAAGTGCTTATAAGCTCAAGCTACCACAGAAGATAGACCCTGACAGGGACTTACTGTCACTACCTGCTACTGACATTGGAACACATGGAAGGTGTTCAGTATAGAAGCAAGAGAAAGTACAAAACATCATCCTGAACAACTATTTTAAAAGCTCATAAGCTCACCATACATGAAACATTTTCATGTCAACAGTGAGATCTGTTTTGAAATATTTGTATAAAATACTGATGCTCATGAAGGAGGAACAGCAAGCAAGCTTTATAACCACATTTTCACAATCATGTCCTAACTTCAGGAAACGAAGCAAAGACCTGGACTAAAATAACTATTAGCCCATGCTCTCCATTTGAAACTTACTAATGAGTTGCAAAACCCATGCTAATCCACAAAAGCAATGTCAGAAATGTCTGTTTTAATTCCAAGATCACTAAAGTCACATCTGTACACTAACATCACCTAGCAGCTAAAAACTTATTTGTACAAGAAAAGGAGCTATAGTGGCATTTCAGTAGAATTACCCAGAAAATACTAAAATGTTTTTACCACCTTCAAGTCAGCAGTGCAAAGAAAGAGGATATTTGACATGGATATTATTGCTAGCAAAAATTTATCCTATTAACAGTTTTTGAGCAAATATAGATCAAGAGAGTGAAATTATACCAAAGTAACACCTTGCCTTACCTGGATATATCATATCTGATCTGACTTTAGCAGGATTACAGTGAGAATTGCCATTCCATGGACATCATCTTAAGAATTTCAGGAAAGACACATATATTTCAGTGGAAATGCTTCACAAAAGACTTAATGCCCAGCTCACTGCTTTTGCAAATCAATCTTCAAGAACATCAACACCAAAGCCAGTTTTTACACTCCTTTCATAACTTGTACAATATCCAGGTAAAAGAGAAAAAACAAAAAACAACCAAACAAAAACAACCCAAACCAACCAAAAAAAAAATGTAAACCAGTATGAATTGATCAAACACGTGAGAATTCAGGACAAGTTTCTTCAGAATGTAGGCAAGGAAGGGGAAGATGAAGGTTTAAAGGTGCAACAAGATTCAAATACTAGCAATGCTGTGGATCTGGTTACCAGATCTGGCAAGAAACAGGCAACACTGAATACACTTCATAAAATCATCCAATTCTTTTCTGCTACAACATCCAGGATAAATACTGACAGTATTAGATTTTTATTTTCTAAAAGTATCACATCAATCATTATTTCCCAGAAACTGATCCACTTCTCAGATTAATATACACTTTGGTGGATATAATTTCATTAGAAAGCAAGTATTTCTGCATGGGGAACATCAGTGATTGAACAGAACCAGTTGAAAGGTGTTTTTAAGAAAACATCCTTAATTATCTAGCAACAAGTCCACATGCAGGTATGAAGAGATATGTACTTAAGCTGTGACAGGTTACTGAACACTGATAGAGCAGAATGGCCTTTATCTCCACTCTGTAGCTTTACTGTTTGCTTACAAAGCCATCCTGTTTTATACAACCCTTTAAAAAGAGCAGGAGAAGTCATTTTCCTTCCAGTAAAGCTATGTTAGGACAACAGTTGGTAATATATTAAAGATGTTTTTAAAATAGCATTTTAAATTGTAGCCCTGAATAAAATGAAGCACACCTATATTTCAAGAACTAATGCTTCTTCAGAACACAAAGATGTATATAATCTTAATAGAGGTTACATTTATCACTTTTATACTGTAGTGCCATCCTAGCTATTATGAAACAGTACTTGGAGAGGAACATTCAAGGTAGTAATCAATGGGATGTAAGAATACTGAAATGCTAGTTTCCACTCTGACATTAAACTAAGACAGAGTGTCTAGTATGACTGGTCCAGTATAATTAACCTTCAAAAATAGAAAAACAATAAGAAAACAAACAAAGAATTACAAACTTTGGGCCACCTTCTATTACACGCTGAATTTTGGCAGATGCATTCAGCTTCTCACATCAATAAAAAAAATGTCAGTGATGTTGTTCCTGGTAGCTGTGCCCAGGTGTCCCGGATACTGACACCACAATGCCACCCTTTAAGCACTGTCTGGCAGAGCACAGAAGTCAATGATCAACTATCCACCTCAAACACAGAAAGAAATACTCAGAATATACTCAGTACCACATAACCATCTATACCCCCAAGTCAGGCTGAGATCACTTCTCTGAAGCTGAAGAATATATTTGCACAGTTACCAGCACATTCACAACTTGAAAGCCTTTCACAGCACAACCTTGACTGATACTTTAAGGTTTGGCAGAGTAGAAAAAAATCTTCTAGACATGTTTTCAACCAACACCTTCAACATTTGCATACATGAGCCTAAACAAGTATTTCAAAATTCTGATCTCTCCATTTAGAAAGAATGCTTCACACGTGTGAATTGGCACCATTACATCACCACACATTCAAGCTAATGATTCTGGGTCTTTTGCAAGAACAAGACAGCTAATATCACCCTTCAGATAATATTTTAGTATATTATGCTCATATAGAAATAACAGCCTAGAGAAAGTTTACATTATACAGATAACTGAAGGAAAGATCCAACTTGCAATAAAATAAATAAATAAACTCACAACAAATAATACCAGAAACGTTTGGTGGGGATTTACAAGTAATATTCTAGTGTCTATGCAGCACTACAAATTTCCAGCGTAGCTTTATTTTTCTGTTTTATTAAAGACAGTAACAGGGACAGGAAAAAAATATTGCAAAACCACGTCACCTTATAACTTGAAACACTTGCAGTCAAAGGTGTTTATGAGAATATTTGGGGCTCTTAAGTTTCACTCTCCATTTGTCACCTGCTTTTTAAATATGCCATGTAATAGAAATAACCCTTTCAAATACCTCTACTTACATTTGTGTGTACACATGTAGGTCATACACACCAGGCACTGCACCTACCTCAGCTCACAGCACTGGCAAGTGCATCACCATAAAGACACTCCTAGAGCAAAACATGTCATATTACAGTTGAGTTAGGCGACTAAGCATACAAGACAGAATTGATATTACCCAAAATTTACTAGATTTGATCATTTACCCAATGTTTGGATCATCACTAAAATCTCTTTGGTGTCAAAGAAATAAACAAAAAACTTTTGCTTGCAATGTGTTTTTTCAAATCTTTTTCAGCTGCAGTTTTTTAGAAGTATCATCCCACTTGAAGATTCAGCTCTTTGAAAATGAACTCAATAAAAGATTGTGTTTCATTTTAATAATGTGCTGCAGTACATAAAGAAACATGTAATTCTGATCCTAACCAAGAGTACTTTTGTAGGTAGTACTTTGGGGTTCTCTCTGTATACTATTTAAAAATACACACAAAATGAATCATCACACATTTAAAGTTAGGATAAAGCATCTTACAGACTAGTACAACCAAAAAACTTATTTTAAGCACTACTATCCCATCTTCCTCAAGATGACAACTAATGGAAGAAAAAAAAAAGGAGCCTTGATGAGATTCAGGAAGCAACAAGAAAGAATGTACACAGACTTCACAATACCCTCTTTACCTTTATCTGCAATCACTCATAATAAAGGTTATGACCAAAAGCAGATAAAAATACATCAGAAAAATAGTTTCATAAGAAGAATCCATCACACTTATCCAGCTCACTGTACCTAAACCAAAAGATTTCAGGTAGACTTTTTATTTTATTATCAGTTACTAATGTCTGCAAAATTTGATGTTATTAATTTTACAGATTGAGATAGTCTGTATATACATTAATAAAGGAGGTTATGGCATTCTTGAGATTGATGCTATCAACTTCTATCATTCACAAGACAGGACAAAGGGCAGGCTTTAACTAATGTTGTGAAATACTTTAAAGAATTCTGTTCCTCTGACACTGCTAAGAGGAAATGAATTTAACATTTCTTCTTTTTACATGAAGTATGTTCACTGAAAATATATAAGCAAGGCAGAAAGTACTGTTCTTCTCACAGATCTGGAAAACAAAGCTCTCAGAACAGACACTGAGCATGTAGGTTTTATTTTAAGAGTTCTTCTAGACTAAAGTCATTTGAGAACAGAACTAGTCAAGTGGACCTGTTAGAGAACTTGGCCTGTGAACAATTACTACTCAATTTTGTAAGAGTGAACACCAACACTAAACATAACAGATAGCTATCAATACATCATCAGGACAGGTTTACCTCTCAATATTTATATGGAATAGAAGAACAGGGGAAAAGGAAAGCTACTGTACAATATCAAGCTAAAAAAACTCAAATGTAGTTATCATAAAAATTATTATAAAAGCATTACAAATAGCTATCTTTTTAACTAATTTCTTTGTTTGGCTAATATTTCCTGCATTCCTCAGCTATAAAAACACAATAACCTCTTCAAGGTAGTTACCACTGAAATCTTCAAAGCCTATTTCATTAATATTTACTCAAGCACACTGTCTTGCTTTACATTTTTCCATTACTTCCCAGCATGGCATACCTGGACTATACTACTGTTAGGATGCCAGGGATTCCCTACCAAACTCCACAGTACAGTTATTCTCAAGCCACTGAAGCAACTGTCGTTCCTGTCCTCATTTTCTCCTTGCTAAAGCAAAGGAAAGAACAGCCAAGATCACATTACAAGTCATGTCTGAAGGAGGCAAAAGCACACCCATTGCTTTGGCAACCACTAACATGGGAACATGTTACCGGGTATCAGGCCACCAGTAAGAGCAGCATCTTCCCATCACATTCACCTACACTGAGAAACAAACCGAAAGAAAACTCGTGGTATTCTTCCAAAGAGCCAATATAAACAACTGATAAGATCTCAAATCTACCCTGACAACAAGACTCTGGACAGACCACACTAAGGCCTTGCTATCTTGGAGGGCCTCCTATCTCCAAGCCACAACAGCAGCAGCATCATATTGCAGTCAACGTAGCAAAAAGGCAGGGGCAACTCTTTTACCTGCGAATTTATTTCCTAATTTATTTATTTTTATTTATTTTTTACATGGCCAAGAGCAGCAGCAGCATCTGTGGCCCAGCAGCAGCCACCACAGCCTCTGCTAAGCGGACAAGCCGCACAGGATCCCCGGGCAGTCAACCCGCCACCCTCTCCAAAGGGCTCCAAAAACAAAAGACCACAAAGTTTTCTTTGGTCGATGCGTGGGAGTGCGGCAGCAAAACAAGAGCCAGCACCAACACGAGCACCCGCCCATCACCACACCCCTACCTCCGCACACCCCGCGCCCCGGCGGGTCCCCCCCC
>JANHGL010012104.1:0-29747 GCA_024611195.1 Ceyx melanurus | reverse complement strand
GCCGGCGGGGCGGCGGGAGGAGGCGGCGGGGCGGCGGGAGACGGTTCGGCCTTGGCTCGGCGGCGGCCGCCCGCGGCGGAGGCGGCGGCGGCGGAGAAGACGCTCTGAAAGGAGAGGCGGCGGCGGCGGCCGGGCTTCGGGCACTTGGCGGCGGCCGAGTGGATGGAGGAAGAACGCGGCGACTCCGAGTCCCGTTCCGAGCCCATGGCAGACAGTCGGCGGTATCCGAGGATCCGGGTGTCGCGGCTCTACTGCTGGAAGCTCGTTCCGGAGCGGAGGGAGAAGGCGAAAAGGGGCTCCGGGCGCTGCCTCCACCGCCCTGAAACGAGAGCGGCCCCGGAGCCGGCTGAGGGCGGCCCCGCGCCCGCCACTCCCCGCCCCGCCCCGCCCGCCACGCCCGGCCCGAGGCCGCCGCCGCCATTTTGGTTGAGGGCAGCGCCTAGCGGGGAGGCCCGAAGCCTGCGGGGTCCCTGGGGCTGCTCCCGGTTCCCGTCCCGCGGTTAGCGGAGCCCCGAGGGGTTCTGAAGCGTCTCAGGGGTGCGGGGCACCCCGGCTCCCCTCAGCTTCCCGCCCTCAGCACGGCCAGAGGCAGCCCCCGTTCGCAGGCCTGGCGCTGACGGTGGGTTGTGGAGGGGCCTGGCGCTGTCCCGGGGGAGGGTGGAGGTTTGTTCCCCTCAAAGCAGGTTGGTTTTTCACCTCTGTCTTGGAAGAAGGGGGTCTGTAGTGGCGGGAGGCCTCGTAGAGCTTATTCAGGCTCTGGCTGTGTGACCCTCCCTGATGACACAGGTGAGCTGTGTGGAGATTTACTCACCCAGTGTCGGGTTTATTTTATTCTCTTTCAATCAGAGGCACCGAAACTACAACCTGAGTCCTTGCTGCAGTCATGCAGAAATTGAAAAGCCTCCGCGGGTTCCCCCTATGGCCACAGGGCTCTGCCAGCCTCGTCTCCCCTTCAAAGGCAGAGAAGGTAAGGGGAAGGATGCTGCTGCTTATTACGCTGGGGAGGCGAAGCAGAAAGATCTGCTGGGTCTGTGAAGGGCTTGTTAAATCGGCACAGAAGGGGCTGCTTTCCCTGTTAGCCTGTCAGCCTCGGAGTGGCCAGACTGGAGTTATTGGTGTGACAAGCCCGGGTTCCTCGCTGTCTCCCAGCTATCACCCTTCCTCAAATCACTTCCCTCGGCAGAGCCTCTTTGCATCGTTATTCCCAGGGACCTTCCTGGCTGCCCAGAGCCACGTTTGGTGTCTCTGGATGGAGAACAAGGTTTAGTGAACCGAGCCCAGGCTGACAGCTGAAAGCACCTGGGGTTTGGTGCTTGCTGCCTGAGTTGCCTCAGGCAAAGCCCTGGTGCCTGTCTGTACAGCTGAGATAATGATGCTGCTTCCCCAATTGATGGACGGGTGAATGAAGGCACAGAGGGAGTAAATCACCTGTGTAAGAGAAGTGAATGAAGCTTCCCCCTCTCCTAATCCTCCTCAGCCCTCCCTGTGCTTTTCTTTGTTCACTCTCTGCCTGCAATACACCTTCCCTTGCTGCTTATCCCGAGATTCCTGCTGCACCCTAAAGCTGTTGTTCCCCAGATTTGTCAGCTCTTCCCTCACCTCTGAGTGCCCCAGCGTTCCTGCCCATGGCTGGAAGTTTTGGACCATGCTTAGGATTGGTCTCAGAGTGTTAAATTCTTGCCTGGTATCAAGAGTCTCATTATTAGTGAGTTAATTTAGCAAGGGAGCCCAGCAGCTCTGCTCCAGGAGAGGCAGGGGTGCTGCCAGGGTGTCCAGTGTGAGGTGCTGAGCTGAAGGTGCCTAGAATTTTTCTGATGCTTGGGATGTGGGGGGAAAGGATCCCTTCTCACTGGGGGCAAAGGAAGGAGAGATGTACTGATGGAAAACAAGATGATACTGAAATTGGCTCTTCCAGTCTGAGCTGAGCCAGGTATGAGGTGTCTTTAAATGGCTGTTGCTGCCCCATCTGCAGCAGAGACTGCCTTGGTTTGATGATTTCACTAGAAAAACCACACTCCTGACTGAAAGAGAAACCTGAGCAGAGGTTGTGTGTGGGCCAGGTCTCCCAGACAGCACTCCTGACAGCTCAGCCCAGCCCTTTGCAGCAGGAGCACAGACTGTAACTAATTGTGGGAAGGTTTCCTCTCCCCAGCTCATGTGAGATGGGCCTGAATTACCAGTGGTGCTGACAGAGAGACAGAGCAAAACCATCTGGAGCCCCTGGGAAAGGCATGGTAATGTGCTGATGGGGCAGAAACGGCTCTGCATTCCCTTCCGTGAGGAATCAGGATACAAACAGAGCTGGGGGAGGTCGGGGAAAATCTGAGCATGACTTTAGAGTCATCTTCCCTCCTCCAGAGCTGCTCAGACCAACGGTCTTTTTATATTTGAGGGAATTCAGTGTTTTTTCTGGAGCTCAGAGGTACAGACTTTTCCCTGTCCTGACCCAGCTGTGGTCCAGACAAACCACCTCCTTGCAAAGAAGTTCTCTGTGGCCGAGGTGTTTCTCCGTGGGGAGTTTCCACAACCCTGGCCAGGAGCTCAGGCTCCTGCTCGACGTGTTCCCGACCAGGGAGCAGCTTGAACCCGGTTGTTTGTTTTGATTCAAACTGAAAAAAACCCCCTCAACTCCAAACAACAACCGAACCAGTCAGGAGCCGGGACTGGGAAGGCGAGGGCAGGGAAACGAGCTGCCAGGGAGGGAAGAAGCTGGTTGGAAAGACACCAGACTGGGGAGTGACATCAGCTCAGCCCCTCCCTGGGGCTGCAGGGAAACGGTCGCCGGTTTTGCCGTTTAACCGGGGGATATTTGAAAAGATAAACAAAAGAAAACAACAATAGGCAGAAAGTCGGGGCGGGGAGTGGGAAATTCAAACGCTCCAACGCACCGAGCAGCAAATCCCAGCTCCAACAGGCAAACGTGCTGGTGCTTAGGCTGGCAGAAAGCTGGCAGGCTGCTGACTTCCCACCCCCCCTGCTCACATCGGGGCAGGATTTGGCACAGGAGATTTTTTTTTAAGCAGTTATCTCCCAGGAAAGCTTCCCAGCAGCAGGGCAGGGGCATCACTTGGTGCCAACCCACGCTGCCTGCCCCACAACCTGGACTGGGCTCAACCCGTCTGTGGCTTTCCAGGGAAATACCCCGGCCACCCACACCCTCCAAAAAACCCCCCTCGCAGGTCGAGGAGGAGAAAGAGCCTCTGGTGATGTCAGGAAAACCCCTCATGGTCATCCAGAGAGTGAAAGCAGGAGGTTGGCTGCCGGGAAGGGGTTGCGAAAGTGCGCTGGCAGACTGGGAGTGTTTGCTGGGAGGGACTGGGCTGTGCCGTGGCCCCGAGCCTTGCCGCCGTGCGGGGCTGGCAGGAGGGCGCCCCAGCTCGGCTTTGGTGCCCATCAAAGAGAAACTGGCTCCTGCCACATCCCCTTTGCCCGCTGGCCCTGTCCTGGTTTCCCAGCTGGCACCAGTAGGGCGACTGGAGCCTGTTGCTCTCCTCCCTGGCCCGCGGGGTGCAGGGGGGTGTTGAAACAGCTATCTCAGGACAGGCAGAGATTATTCGGTCTGCATGAAACCTCTGGGTCATTCTGGCACTGAGGTGTGAACCCCTCCCTGGAACAGCCTGTTTTCTCCAGAAGGACGTGGCTTTCCTCAGGGTTTCTCCCTCAGTACCCAGCTGGAGAAGGGCTGTTGGTTATTCACGGGTCACGGGGCTGCAGTGCAGAGCAGATGGAGTGGAGAGAAAATCCAGCTCATGCTGCTGCTTTCTGGAATGGCCACGGAGAAATGGGGAAAGGAGCAAGTCGATGGGTTTATTCCTTGTTGCAGGGCTGGGCTGCTCTGGAATGACCTGGCTCCAGTCTCAGGGGGCAGCTTGAGACCTTTGGTTCTGCTTGTGTGGGACAGCCAGGGCTGACCAGTAGTCACCAGTGCCAAAATGCAGGTGAGAGTTTCAAGGGTCTGCTCTTGAGGACCCACCACGGGGCCCAGCCAGGACCTTGCAGACCAACCACAGAGGCTGCTGCAGCTCCAGCATCTGGCTGAAGGTGAGAGGCTCAGACAGACCCACAGATAGTTTGAAACCTCTCTGAACAGTCTGATCCCACCTCCCTGCCCCAAAGAGTGGTGCCAGGAACATGTGGACCTCCCATAATCCCTCCTCTGGGGGCTCCAGCTGCCCTGTGTGCAGGGCAGGGCTGGCAGTGCTGGGCTGGCAGGGGGGTTTCAGCCAGGCTCAAGGCCAAGAGGTCTGAGATCAGTGCTGAGAGGTGCTTTGCATGCAGGGGAGAGCAGCTGTGGAGCTGAGAGCTGCAGCTCCCTGGGGTTACCTGCTGCCAGGGCCCTGGGGAAACCCCGGGCAGTCATGACAAGCCCTCTGATGGTTTCAGATGCAGATGTCACTCACAGCCCTTGGTGGTTCTCCAGGGGAGAGAGCAGTGGCTGGGGAGGGCTTTCCCCAGTGTGCTGACCTGCACTCACTCTGGATCTAGTTAGTTCATGTTTTCTTTGCCTTCTTATGGCCCCCTGAGATGTGTTCAGGGAAGGATGAGGTGACTCATCTCCCTTTTTTTTGTCTCTGTTGGACAAGGGTTGACATTCTCCCAAAGGAAGAGCAAAAGGCAGTAGGTGGGAACCCTGGGATCAGAAATTCAAGGCTTTTCCAAGAGTTCTGGTTTCCTCTGTGATTACACCCCCTCTCCCCTTCCATCTCCCCATCCCACTCCTCTCCCTCCTCACACCCCCCTGGCTCCTCACTCTTCACACTGAGACTTTCCTGGGAAGATGCTGTCGTGTGGAATCCTGGGAGAGAGCCACCACACGGAGCAGGCCTGCAGACTGAGGAGCTCTGTGCTCCCCCTCCTCCAAATCCTCAACGTGCTGGTGGCTGGGGGTGGAGCAGGGAATCAGCTTGGGAGCTGCCTACACACAGGTCCTGTCAGCAGCTGATCCAAGGGGTGGGAGGTGGGGAGCTTTCGAGGGGGAAGAACTGGGAGGCTCGTGTGCCCACGTAGCTCCCCAGCAGCTCCCCAGCAGCTCACAGCCTGTCTCCTCCAGGGCTCAGCCAGCTGGGATGGCCACAGGCCTGCCACTCCTGCAGGGAAGGAGACCCTGAACGAGGACATGGAGATAACTGCTGTCTGCTTCAGCCCTGCCACACAGGTAGGGAGCATTAAGTGATTTCTTAGAATAGAATCTGACACAATTTCCCCCCTCCACAAAAGAAGTGTTTCCTTTTGTAATACAGCACAGGCTGTTCCGATTTCTCCCTATACCTGCTGTCCTGCAGGCTCACTGGACAGCATCAGGGAGAGAAGTAACTGATCCCTGCTCTCGAGTCACTCTCACTGGTGACCTGCCACCCCTGACGAGAGGGGATTTGTCACTGAGAAGCTTTAGCTGGGGAAGGTGCTGCCATCAGCAAGGGGCTGATCTGATCTCTAGTCAGAGGAAGCAGCCAGGCTCCCTCCTCACCCGAGCTGTTAAACAGACAATTATCTGTTTGGTGCTGGCATCAACACAGACAAATTAGTCACTGGAGAAAACCCCAGTGCCTGTGACAACTGGTTGTGGCTGGAAGAAAGCAGGGGTGACAGAAACCCCTGCAGCTGCCTGGCCAGGGTCATGGTGGCTGGGTGCTCACTGGGGAGAGCCAGGTGCCACCAGCAAGAGGCACAGAGGTGCTGTGACAGGTCAGGAACCCAGCACTGGTGCTGGGATCTCTCCTCACTCCCTGGTGGCAGCTGGTTTTTGGGGTGCTCAGCATCTTGCAGGATGTGAGCAAACCTGGCTGCAGTGGGGCCTGTGAGGATCAAGGTGAGATCTTCAGGAGAACCATTTGTGCAGGACTGAGGAAGGGTTTGTCCTGCCCTCCAGAGAGCAGATGCAGAGGAGCCAGGGCACTGGCACGGGGCTGGGTGTCTGCAAGGAGAACAGAGTGAGGCACTGGCCTGGTTTCCAGGAAAGGAGAACAGTGTGTCACAGAGGAGGCAATGAAAAGACCTGGGGCTTCTGCCTCAGCTTTCTGTCTCACTCCTGCAGACACGTGGGTGCTGGGGAGTTCAAAAGGCTGCTCAGGAGGCTGTCCTGCAGCTGGCACAGGGCAGGAAGCTTTGGGCTTCTCTGCAGAGCCCCTGTTGGTACAAAGACCACAGTTGGTGTCCCTGTCCCTGCTGGAGATCCCTGCACAGCTCAGCATCTTTCTCCCTACAGCCCTGACCTTTGCAGTGGGAGCTGGAGGGGAAGGCTCAGAAGAAGGCACTGGCAGGAGTGCCCAGAGCCCTGGAGAGCCACTGCCAGCCCTCGAGCAGCATCTCAGAGCCTCCCAACATCTCTGACATCCTTCCCAGCTGCTGCATCCTTCCAGCACAGGTAGGGTTGGGCACACCACACACTTCCTCCACCCCACCCACCCATTTCCTATTTTCTGCAGACATGACAGCTAGGGAGTTAATCCTGCAGGCCATAAACTAAGCTGTATTAGCAGACACCATCTGTCCTTTTTCATTTGCTGATGCACGACCTATTTTGCTGTGTAGAGGAGCAGGCTCTGCAGTTTTGGGGCTTGGACACTGCAGTGTCCCTGTTGCCAGGGTATAATCCACTGCTAGCAGTGACCTGCTCATGGCAGAAGGCTCCAGTGAGCTGAGCACCAGTGGGACCTGCTGTCATGGGCAAGTGGTGGCTGAAGTCTGTCCCTAAGGCTGCTCGGCCTCAGAGGAGGTTGATCCTCAGTCCCACAGAGCACCAGTTGACACCTGGGAAGAGAAAGGTCTCAGCAGGACTTGCAAGGACATGAGCCAGGCCTCAGCAAAGCCTCTCCTTACCTGGAACCCCTTCAACACTGGCCATGGGAGGGCCCGTGTGAAATAACACCCTCCTAGAGACACCACCCAGCCTTCTTCACAGCCACACACTGGGGCTGGGACAGCAAAAGCAAAACAAGGAAAGTGAATGGGACTGTTTTCATCTTGGCAGAAGAGGAGACACAGCCACACTGCCTCACTTGCCAGGAGGCCCTGAAGAGACCTGAGATTTTCTCATCTGGGAGAACATGAGCATGGTGCTTAAACCCTCTGCCTTTCCCCTGAGTAACTCTGTCTCAGAGGAAGTTTCCAAAACACCACCTTGGCACCTCCAGAAGTGCTGAAACACAGAGATCATGTCCATCCTGAGGTGGGGTTCAGGAGAACAGGCCATGTGGTGTGCTCAGCACTCCAGCCATGCTGCTCTGGCCTGGGGTAATTCCTGTGCTGTGCAGAAACTGAGCAATGGCAATCACAACAGGACAGGCAAAGACAGGAAGGGAATTCTTTATCTCTGTGAGGGGATCTGGTCATGTCTTGGATCAGTCTGGTGACCCTTGTCTGGGTACAGAAGTCCAGACATTATTAAAGGCCATAAAACCATGAGGATATTTCCAAACCAGTTTGTTGTATTTGACTTTGGTTAAGTCAAAATAATTCCAAAGGTTAGCACTTTGCTGCAAGAAGCTGCATTTCCTCCTGAATTTACCAACTTTTCATTTAATAGGGAGCTGGTGGCAGAAATTTTCCCTGAGCTCTGAAACAAAGAACAAGGAAATTCAGGGTTTGTGGGCTGTTAGGAGCCAGGGAGGGAACTGGGCACGGGGGCTTGGTGTTAACACCCAGCTGGCACTCAGAACCAGTCACTCAAATCAGCTGGGGAGTTTTCAGCTTCCTAATTGACCTCACAACAAAAGTGGAAGGAGTTACTGACCTTGGCATCAGCCAGACAACTTCTTTCTTAATTAGCTCAGTTGCAGCATTTGGGCTTTCCAAGGAACTCTTGACCTGCCCTGTAGGATGTGACCTGAATCCAACCACTTCTGTGCCCTGGGAGTAGCCACCACTGCAAGGCCAGTGCAGTGAGCTGGTGCAGAGTCATTTCCCTTTGCTGCTACTTCTGCTCTTTTCTCTTAGAAACTGGCTTCTGAACCCTGGGGTTTCCTACCCTGCTGCAGCTGTAACCACTGGGAACTTCTGCACAGTCTTGCTGCCTACTTGACCCCTCCTCAAATCTTGCTGGGCTCTGGGCATCATAGCAATGACCCCACTGCCTCCCTCCTGCCTTCCCTGAGCTTTGCCTGGTGTCCCTGCTGTGCACACTCACTCTGCATCAGATGTGACAAGAGATAGTGACTTCCCTGCAAGGTGCTGTGATGTCTCTACCACACTCTCCTGTGAGCTGGGGTCTCCAGCCTGAGCTGTGGGGAGCAGGGACACTTGGTTCCAGGAATGAGATTGACTTGCAGCCTGACAGCTTGGGGTATCAGTCCCCACAGCATGACTGGTCCCAGCATTTCTTACTTCTTTGTGCTTTGAGAAGAGATTTGACTCAAGAACTGCATGGATCTGAGGCTGAGGAGCAACCAGCTGCTCTCCACAGGCCTCAGCCCCTGTCCCGTGCGAGGAGGAGGAGCAGGGAAGGGCAGCACTTCTCCGAGACCAGATGTTCCCAAAGCTGTGACTGCTGTCAGGAGGGGAGGAGAAGAACCAGCCCCTGTGGTCAGCCCTGGAAAGGACAGTTCCTGCCCAGAACAGGCTGGGGAACATTCCCGTTTCCATAACCAGCAACAGCTGGCAGGAGGGGACAGAAAAGTGTTTGTGGGCCCTGCCAGTGGCTCCTGCCAGCAGCACGTCCTGTCTGCAGCCGGGAGGGGAGAGCAGCAGAGAGCTCCCAGCACAGCCCCCTGGCCCTGCAGCAGGGAAAACCTCTGTCATTTTCCATCAGGCTGAGCCAGATGGGAAGTGTGAGTGTCTCACTTTGAAAATCAGCCTGACTAGGGTTCCCTTGTCTCAGATGAGATCCTTCCCCAGCCTAAGCCTTGGCTGCTGAGCCCCTGGCTCAGTCCAGGGCTGCTCCCCCTCTTGCTTTGCCCTCTCTGCAGCACTAGGTGGGCAAGTAGACAGGTTTGGTGCATCCTTCATTCCTGGGCCAGCGTGGGAAAGTAAAAGGCATTTGTTCTGCTGGGGTTTGCTGCTGACCCACCCATTCCTTCCCCCAAGCCTGCTGCCATGACCACAAGCCTATTCCCTCCAACTTCTCTTCAAGCTGAGCCTTCAGCTTCTACCACAGCCAGGAAAATCCTCTCCTCCCTCCCTCCCTCTTCCTCACCCCTTCACCACCATGAGAAACCCTCTTCCTTCCCCAGGGCTGATGTCATCTCTGGGCTGCCTTAGCCAGTGTTGAAGCAAAGCAGCCCCTGCTGTCTGAAGAGGCTGGACTGTGCACAGCAGAAAACTTGAGTAGGAGGTTCCTGGGGAACTCAGCGTGCAAGACCTCAAATAGTTCTCAGAAATCAGGCCCTGCTCTTGCTCCATAGCATCCTCCTAACAAGGAGGCAGCAGCTATGACCATCTCCCATCTGCCTAGCCCAGTCCTTGCTGGTCCAGGCTGCTATCCCAGTTTCTCTGAGCACCAGGAAAAGTCCAGTGCCTGCCAGTGCCACAGCAGGAGCTGCCAGTTGCCTCCCAGCTGAGTGATAGGATCCCTCTCCAGCATCAGCCCTGCAGTCTCTCAGGGTGCAAATGTTGGCACTAACAGCCCAATTCAAACAAAGCAGGGACAGCCTGACTTTCCCTGGCCTCCCTCAGCTTTTCCCTACCCTGCTGCCACCAGGAATATTTGGGGACAAGCCTCTCAAGGCAGCCCTGACTCCTGCCAGTGTACGTGCAGCTCAGCCACAGCAACATGCTGGGCTTCACGTAGCTCTGGCTCCTGCTCCAGTCATTCCTGCCCACTGGCCATGGACCTCCTGCAGAATTCAGAGCCCAGCACCCAGGGGTGCTGCCCATCCCCTGATAGGTAAGAAGGGTGCTCTTAGCATGGGATGAGCACCAACACTGCAGCTGGAGAACCTGGCAGTGGACGTGGAGCCCTGTCCCCGGGCAGAGGACCAAGAATGCCTCTTTCCCATCCAACCAGCCAAGGCTGTGAGCCCTGCCAAGCCCCAGGGTTTGTTCCTGCCCTTGGCAAACGAGAGATGGCAACAAAAGCATGTGCAAGGCAGAAAGAGGAGTTCCAGTGAAGGAGGGAAGTGGGTTTCTCTTGGGTCTCTGTGACCTTTTCTGGTTTGGAAGGAACTGAGATGTGCAGAGATGTTAGCAGTGCCCAGCCAGGGTGTTTCAGCTGCCCCAGCAGCAAAACAAACACTGTAGCCTCCTTCAAACTGGAGCCCAGAGTCCCAGCCCAGCCTCTGGCTGCTGGGATGGAACCAATGGAAATCCAGCTCCAGGGAGTCAGTGCCTTGGCTGACTCAAAGGGAAGATCTAGAGCCATGGAGCCTCCCTCTGGGCACCTTCCCTTCCAGCCCTGGGTGTCTGGGACACAGATCCTGTTGTGTGATGGGAACAGTTTTTCTTCTGCTGGCAGGGGACTAAGCCAAGTTCTTCCCGAGCCTGTGGACTGGGAATGACATCAGCAATGCCCTTGGCCTTGAGGATCCCATTGACTCCATCCTCACCACCCTCCTTAGGGAAGCAAGTGCAGAGAATGAGCTGTTGGGGCAGAGCCAAGAGAGGGGCTGAGGCTGCAGAGAGTCCAACAGCTCCAGAGATTTCCCTGTGGGATTCCAACCCTTGCTTTACCTCAGAGAGGAAAGTGATGCTGGCAGGAGGAAAGGAGCAGGGCTCTGCTCAGGTAGGTTGAGACTGCACCTCAGTCCTCCAAGAGCTAAGATCAGGTTGATATCAAGGATGGAAATTTTGCTTGGATAATATTTCCATTGGGAGCCAGAGTACTATTGATTATTCAGATCACCTCAGCTGTTAAACAGTTACCTCAGCAGAAGGAAACTTCAGCCAGAGGGGAGAGTGGGGAGCTAGGGTGTTTGTCCAGGCAGCAGTGGGAACACACCAACCCCCTGTCCTTGACTCAGCTGGTGTGCTGCCTGCCCTGCCTGCTCTCAATGGCACCAGATAAGGAGCAAAAACAAACACTAGGTAGGTGCCTGAGAGTGCCCCTGCCAAAGGAACAGGAAAACATTTGCTGCAGCAGAGCCATGGCCAAGATGGGCTGTGGAATAGGAAGGATTAAAATGTCTCACAGGACCTGGCTCAGCTCCCAGGGCCCTCTCTGGACACTGACACAAAGGCAGCTTCTCCTGGTGCCCCAGGGCTCTGCAGAGGCTCATGGACCCACAGCTCTCTCTTTCCCAGGAAGGTGTGCAATGCAGGCAGGGCACCAACACCCATTTATTGTATTTCTTTATCACCACATACCTGGCAGTGATTGCCTGTGGAAGGGACCAAACGTGCAGGTGAAACAGCAAGGCTGGGGAGCAGGATTGCACAGGGGAACTGGGAGCATGGCAGGGACTCAGCTGCTTCAGCTGATGTGCAGATGCCAGGCTGTGTAATATTCACATGATCATCCCTTTTGCAGTGTAGGCAAGTACAGGGGGAACAGCAAGGAGAGGTAGCTGAGCAGTGGAGAAGGTCAGGAACTGGGAGCATTGACTGGGCCTTTTTCCTTGTAGGAAGTCCTGGTGCCACCCCTCCACAACATTTCCAATCACCTTGACAGAAATCAGGTTGCAGTGTGACTGAGCAGCAGCCCTGGCTGTGTTAGCTGCTGCCCATGCAGAACTGCAACCTCAGGGACTGAAACTGCAGAGCAGCACCAGCTCCTCCCTGCACCTTCCAGCTGCCCCCAGGAGCCTGGCTCAGGCTGTGCCCAGCAAGCTCTTGCTGGGAAGTGCCCGTGCCCATCCAGAACTGGCTCCCTCTCACCACAACTGCCCTGGGCAGCACTGAGGGCTGGCACCAAGAGCTGCTGGCTGCTTCTCTCCTCCCCTGGCCACCTCAGAGGCATGAAACACAGGTGGCCACACGGCCACCTAGGTGACAACACTGCAGCCTGCTCCTCAGAGCCTTCAAGCTTGGGGCCTCCAACCCACTGCTCCCCCAGAATCCCCCCCAGCCTGCACAGTCTGCTGCTGTTTGCAGAGTTACCATGGAATAAGCAGCAGTGTGGCCACCCTGGGCCACTCCCAAACACTCCCCATGGATCCTGCATCTGTGCCTCTGTGGGGGAGGATGGTGCATCTCACAGCAGTATCCCTCCTGGAAGTGTTTTTATGCTCCTCACTCCCTCACAGGCTCTGGAGCATCCCCAGCCACGTTTCTCAGTGGCCCCAGTGCTGCCCCAGCCCCTTCAGTGACACGTGAAACATGGGAAATGTGTGAAAGTCATTTCAACAAAATGGTTGTGACAGGAGCATCGGCCTCTCCCCTTCCTTGGATTTCAAACAAGGTTTTTTTCAGCCCTGCTGAGTTTCTGCTTTGTGCTGCTTCCATCTCCACCCCACTGTTGGCTTCTGACACCCACTGTGATCTCCAGCAGTGGGTTTCTGAGCCCAGATGAGCTTTGCTCAGTCAGATCCACACTGAGGATGCTGGTGGGTGAAGCTCACGTTAGCACAGACCGAGCAGGTGCTGATCAACTCTCTCATCTGCTGGGCTGCTGCAGGGCACAGAGGTGACTGGCACCCCTGGTTCCCTCCACCAGCAGATGGGATCCCGTTATGCAACCACCAGGCTAAAAGGCCGTGTGACACCCAGAGAGCTTCCCGGGGCTTTGCCATTCTGCCTTCCAGGTCTCCAGATCCCCAGGATCCCCACCCAGAGAGCTCCTGGCAATGCGTGCACCTCGTTGCCTTCCCCAGAGCAGATCCTGCCAGGGTGAGTGCTGCTGGAGATGTGGTTGAGGATTCCCACCCCAAACACACCTTGCTGGGCTCGCTCCCAGTGCACCAGCTCTGCCTGCAGCCTCCTGTTAGCCAGGAGCAGCTCGGGGGACTCCAGACTCCAAACTTCTGATGCATTTCATCAGTGATCCCTGCTCTAATCCCAAGAGACAACTTCAGTCCCCTTCCAGGGCTGCTCCCCAGTGCCTTTAACCCATCCTGGGGGGTGCAGGTCCTCCTGGCTGCTCCCAGTGATGGGCACTGGTGTCCCAGGGGGACGTGTTTGCAGATCCTGCACCACTCAGCCAGGCTCTGACCCGGTCTCCCTCTCCGAAGGAGCAAACCCTGCTGTGCCAAGCTCAGGGCATTGTACCAATATCCCTGCTGCCCCAGAGCCACCCCAGGTTAGGCAGGAAGATGCCAGGGCAGGTTCTGAGCCCACCAGCCACCCGTGGAGCCCACCCTGACCCGCTGCCCCCCCCCGGAGCGCCTCTTACCTCTCCCAGCCCACTCCTGCTGCAGCTCTTCCCTCCGCAGTCTCCCCTGCTCTCCCTTTCCCACTCCCCTTCCCTCTGCACCACCTCCCCGTGTGATGTCAGCCCAGCCCTGCCTCCGCAGTCCCCAGCACACCCCAGGGCCCCGCTCCAGCCCAGTGGTTGCCACAGCAACAGGAGGGGGAATCCCATCCTCTGCTCCTCTGCCTGCTCTCACCCACTGCAGCTCTTCCTGAAGAGACCACGGGAAGGACTGGGTGGTAACGGGGAACAGCAGCAGACAAAGACCAGTGATACCAGTATGGCCCTGGGGAGAAGCTGTGTCTCCTGCACAGAGCTGGAGAGGGAGAGCAGAGGCAGTCACGGGAAGCACACACACCTTCCCCAGCAGGTACCACCAGTGTCCCCAGTACCCTGCCCACGCTCTTCCCACCTCCCCTTCATTGTTCTCCAACAGTTTCTTTGTTACTCAGCCCCACGTGCTCCTTGTTTCAGGGCTGTGCAGTGGGAACTGTGGTCGCTCAAGGAGCTGCTGGGGAGAGTCCAGCAGAGGCTTCAAAGGTGCTGAGGGGCTGGAGCATCTCTGTGCCCAGCCCAGGGTGAGAGCCCTGGGGCTGTTCAGCTGGAGCAGAGCAGCCTGAGAGGGGAGCTGAGCAATGCTGAGCAAGAGATAAAGGGCCCTGGGGGGCAAGAGGATGGGGCCAGAGTCTGGTCAGTGGTGCACAGTAACAGGACAAGGGGCACTGGGCACCAACTGGAAGCCAGGAAGTTCCATCTGAGCAGGAAGAGAAAGTTCTTTGGTGTGAGGGTGTCAGAGCCTGGCCCAGGCTGCCCAGAGAGGTTTTGGAGTCTCCTCTGGAGAGATTCCAACCCCCCTGGACACTGCACTGCTGGAACCTACTCTGAGTGACCCTGCTGGGGCAGGGGGTTGGCACCAGATGATCCCCAGAGCTCCCTTCCAGCCACACTGGGATTGTACAAACTCTACCCAGACAAGCTATTTGTGCTGCTTTCCCCCAGCAGGGACTGTACTGAGCTCTCCATCCCAGGTCAAGGTCAGAGATCAGATACCAATGAGAAACCCAGACCCTCAGGAGTCTGTGGACTCCTCCTGACTAACTGCAAGTCCAATGTGAAAGGTTTCTCTGCAATCTCTCTTGGGCAGATGGTTTCATCAGGAAGGGAGAAGGGCAGATACTGTATTTTTAGGACTGCAGCACATTTTTAATGGAAAGAGATGGCCCAGGGCTTTTCATCCCTCCCCCCTCTCCCCCATTCAAGATGCTGTTTCTTTTCAGCAGAATTATTGCTGCATTAGAGAACAGGTCACTTCCTCTATCAGTGAGAATTCAGTGTCCTATTTGATGCTGGTCCTTGTGCTATAAATAGGATTTTTCCCCTTTTACAGTTGCTGAATAATTGTGTGTATGAAATATGAACACAGTTTTCAAAAGAGTGCCTGATAAGCAGCTTGCTGGAGTGAAATCATTGAACAGAAGGAATTTACAGCACCTGCAGAGGATCACATGCTGTGGAAAACATTCAAGGTCAGCATGACAGAGACAGGTCAGAGAACAGATCCAACTCCAGAGGATGCAGACTTGAGCTAAACAGCCTCCCCCCAGCAGCCTCCCCCCCCTGCACCCCAAGGATTCATTTCACACTCCACACTCCAGCAAGGATCAAACAGAAGCAGCTCAGCTCAGAGAAGCCAAGACTTCTCCATCCCACTTACTGGGAAGCCAGGAGGAGCAGGCAGAACAGGTTTTGAGAACAACAGCAAGTCAGTAGCAGAGGCCAGAATCCCAAGCAAGGAGGAAAAGAGCAGAGTTTAACACCCATCATCAAAGGATGCCAGAGAACACCACAAACTTGCCTTCAAAAGGGAGAGAGAAGCTAATCAGGGGTACAGAGGGGTAATAGAACCACCAGAGCCCAGAGACTGAATGGCAGAGCAGCAAAGAGCCCAGTGAGTGCTCTAGAAACCAGTAATTTCAGGAGGAAACAGGCCTGGAGCAAAGCCCCAGCCACAAGCAGGGCTGCAGGGGTGGTACCAAGGGCACTCTGGAAAACCAAAGACGCTCCATGAGCAGACAAGAGCCTTTCTCTGAGATAACCTCAGAAGCTCCAGGGGCCTTGTGGAGGATGAAGGGAGGCCAGGGAATGCTCTGGGTCCCACCAGCAGTTTTACCCCAGGAGAGGCACCAGGGAGCAGGCAGGAGAGATACAAGAAGGTGTGAAAGACAAAGCAACCAAGCAGAAGCCACAACACAGTTTCTGCAGGAGGAGGAAAGGAAATGACATCAGCTCCTCCAGACACAGCTGATGTGCAGGAGGAAAGGGCTGGGAATAATGTCAGTTAAAAATACCTGAAGGGAGCTGTGGCCAGAAAGGGTCAGGAGCTTGGTGCCTTCAGCATCACACAAGGAAGAGAGAGAAGAGCAGCCAGACACCATTGCCATGGGGATACAAAGCACTGGAACCCACTGAGGCAGAGAGAGGAAAGGAACTGCAAGCCCCATGTTCAGCTGCACAGAGCTGCACCCCTGAGAAGAGCTCAGGCCCCAGTTCCCAGGCAGCTCCTGGGTAGGTGGCTGTGCTGGCATCTGCCTCCTCTGCCACTGCCTGCAGGTCAAAGAGGACACAGCAACAGATCCAAAATGTAAAGGGGTTATTTTATTATTGATTCAGAGGTTAGACAAGGCACCATTTGATCTAAAAAGAAATGCAAAAAATATATATATATACCCAACCCCTAATTAAGTGTTATTTTTGTAGGCAATTAAGCAAGTCTCTTTTGCATTTCTTCAGCATTCAGTGTGAATTCCAGCTTGGTCAGGATCACAGAAAAGCCACCCCATGGCCAAGGCAGGCAGGCTTGGACTCGAGCCCCTCTGTTCAGCAGCAGAGAAGTCTCAGTGCCAGGGTTTAGGAATGCAGCAGAACAAGAAAAACAAAACTTCCAGGAAAAAGACCACGGTGTCTTTTTGGTTTTTTTCCCCCCTTTCTATTGCAGAAATGAGTCATTTGTTCAGTTTGGTCCTCGCTGACAGGAAGCAACTTTAGAAAAAAAAAAAATTCACAGCAAACCTCACAGTGGTCTCAGAGTAACTAAGACAAGCCCTGAAAGTGCTGGAGAAGCCTGGAATGGCATCCAGCCCTACCCTCCTGACAGGTCAAGGACCTGCCTGGGATCCCTGGCAGAGGAGTTTCACTCTGTGCACTTGCTTCTGTCTCCCCAGTGATTTCTAAGAAGGCAGCCTCCTCTTCACAATGATTCTGCTAAACAAGAAATCCAAACAAAACCCAACCAAATAAGCCCTTAAACCCCTTGTCTACCACCTCCTTTTTCCCCCCCCACCCCTCCCACCAATCATAACCCCCTCCCAGTTGCCCTCCCTGCCTCCCCTGCACCCCGGGGAGGGCTGCAGTGGGTGATGGAGCAGAGTGTGCAGCATGTGGTGGTGTCTCATCTGCTTCACGGAGTCACTCAGCTGGAATAAATGGGAAGAAAGAGAAAAAAAAATACATTTAGGGAAAAAACCTAAAATTTATCATGGTTTATGGAAGAAAAAGGCTGGATGAGCACAAAGGGGGAAAGGATTGAGAGTAGAACACCACATTGTTCTTGCTGTGGAATAAAATCTTGACCAAATCCAGAGCCACCGGCTTGCCGTGACAGCAGCGTGGAGGGGGCTGCATCTCTCTGACTCTCAGGGTGCCAAGACAAAAGCTGCTTCCACTCAGAAGTTCTCTACAGACAGAGATGGGGCAGCTCTAGCAGAGTCCTGTGGCAAACTCCACCCTGACCTCCCTGCAGGGTGCTGGGGCTGCCCCTGCACGGCCAAACCAGAGAGAATCAACCAGGCAGCAGCCCTGTGGGGATCCCAGGGGACTGTGGGCTGCTGGTGAAACCAGCACCCTTCACTTTCAGCCCCTGGCTCCCCACAGTCATGTGCTTTCAAGAGCAACAAGGCAACTGCTTTCAGTTCCTGGTGTTATTTGCTGTAAGGGAGGAGGTTGTTTCTCTGGAAAGGCTGGAGGACAGAGCTCTTGGCAGATAAAAAGAAATAAATGATCAAGAAAAAGAGCAAAGAGATTCCTGAGAATTCAGCACATGCTCTGGAGAGCAGCTCAGGGGAGGAGGAGGAGGGTCCTCAACACTAAGCCAGACAACACAAGGGAGGACAAACTTTCATTACATTGACAGCAGGTCCTCTGGAAGGGCTGGAATTCCTCATGGGCACAGCTCACCACCAGCTTTGGAGGGTCACCATGTAGCCCTGAGAAGCTGGGGCAGTAACCACCCCACACATGGGTGTCCTGCAGTGGGCAGCCTGGCAGAGCCATGTGTTTTGCTCAAGAAACAAGAGCCTTTCCATGTGGTGATAAGGAAGGTGGTTGGCTCAAGGGCACACGAAGCCAGTGGCTCACAACTGTCTCTCAGACCTTCAAAAATCATTTGTTCTGCAGTAAGGCTTTATTGAGACTTTGGGATCAGGAGAAGCTCAACACATCTTCATCCCTTGGCCAAAGCAAGAGTGAAGAGAGAGAACCCAAGTCCTTTTCTAGTCCTGAAAAGATCCCAACTTGCCACACACAGCAACTGCCACTGACCACAGCTGCTAAAAAAAGAGGAAACAGCAGCTCTAATTTGCTAAACTGGGGCCCACAAATGAGGAGATGCTGAAAACCCCCAGCTCCCACACCCCCTTTCATCCCCACGAGCCCCACCAGAACAGGAGAAAGACACAAACTGCTCTCAGGTAACCCACCATCCCCCAGAGAATAAAATACACAAGGAGAACAAGCCCTGGCCCAGCCCCAAGCTGCAGCAGGCTGAGCCACCCCTCCCACAGCCAACACACCCCATAGCCTCCCCAGCAACCCCACCTTCCAGTTCCTGCACCTGGCAGAGCATCCCTTCTCCAGCACCCCGGGGAGGTCCTTCCTTCCCCCCCACTGCTTAGTCCTTCTGCTAGCCCCCTGGGGAGCAGCTGGGAGGAGCTGAAAGTACAGCTCCTTCCAGGGAGCTACAGCTTTTTGAGGGAGAAAAGCAGCTTTTTTGGTGAGAAGGGTGCAGAGCCCGGTCCTGGCTGCTGGTGCCCGGGCTCGCTGCGACCTCTAGAGGCCCAATCTCCGCATCCACAGACAGACTGACAGTCACATATATCGTGATAATGACCGTTAACAGCTCGTTTAATAGACGATTAGCACAGCCCTGCCTCGGGCTGCGTCTTGTCCCCTCCTCTTCTACTCTGCTTAGCTCTTCACCCTCCCTGGCCCCCAGAGAGACAAGAGATGGAGAGACAAGAGAGGAAAAAAAAAAAAAGAGAGGGAGAGCTCCATCCTGGGACAGAGCTAAATGAACATAACCAGGTCTTTACATGTGGCTCTCGAGAAGGCTGCCAGGATGCTGGCAAACACCAGGTCGGGAGACTGGGAAGCATCCACGGCCGTGTGGATCCCTCTCTTGCTGTAGTAGGAGACCAGGGGGGAGGTCTGGCTGTGATAGGACTTCAGACGGGTCTGGAGGGCGGCTTCGTTGTCGTCCGAGCGGCGGATCAGGGGCTCTCCAGTGACCTGGGAGAAGCAAGGGGACAGTCTCCAGCTAGCTGCAGCCTGCCAAGCTCCCCCCTTCTCTCAGCAGCAGCACCAACCCCGGCTCCCCTCCCGGGTCCACAGGGGAGAGCGGCCGAAGCAGGTCCCAGAGCAGTCACTGAAGAGAGGAGGATTCAGCATCGTGGGGCTCTCCCCCACACACCACTGCTGGGAGCCTCGAGAGCAGCCACCAGTTACAGTTGCTTCCCCGGGATGGAAACCAGTCACAACCCAGCTCGGAGCCTGGCACAGCCCTGCACTGCTCCCTCCAGGCCTTGCTCCCCGTGGTGCCGTCAGCTCGGGCTGCCCAGGCAGTTCCCCACGCTCCCCAGAAAGCCAGGACAGAAGGTAGGAGAGAAGGAAAGGAAGGAGTTTTTCCAGGGATGCTGCAAAGCACCAGCTAAACCCAAAGCAGTGCCAGCTGTGGCCTCGGGAGCTCACATACATCATCCTTCATGGGCTCTTTGGGGGGTCTGAACTCCTCGTGGTAGGAGCGGCCGCTCGCTGGGTGAATCAGCCTAAGACAGAAAGCAAAGAGTCAGCAAAGCAGCCCGGGGCAGGACAAGGGCTCCTGAGCCTGCTGCTCAGCAACATCTGCAGGCACAGCCCCATCAGCCTCTCTAAAAAGAAAATAAATCTCTTCTGGCTATTTCTGTACCAGGGAGTCAAGAAAAGCAGCTGCACTAGAGATGGAGAAGAGATTGGTACTTTGCTGAGGAATGGGACTGGCTCCTGGAGGTCAGAGGATGACAAAGGGCAACGGCCAAGAGCAGGGGACATCTGTCTGTCTGCATGGCCACAGCCAACCCTGGACAGTGCCCAAAGGTGGACACAGTGTCCTGCTAATGGCTCCAGAAAAGTCATGGGCATTGAGCACTGTGAGAGCCTGGCCCAGGCTGCCCAGAGAGGTGGTGGCTGCCCCATCCCTGGCACCATCCCAGGAGAGGTTGGCCAGGGCTCTGAGCACCCTGCTCTAGCTGCAGACATCCCTGCTCCCTGCAGGGGGGGTTGGACTGGCTGAACTTGAAAGGTCCCTTCCACCCAAACCAGTTTGTAGTAACAGAGCAGCACTGCAGAGAGACCTAAACACAGGCAGGGTGATGCAGGGATCCAGGATTGGGATGCTCCCCCTTACACTAGGGAAGCCCACCCCATGCACAGAGTATCTGGGAGAGAAGAGCTACCGTCCAGTGATTCTCCGGATCAGCAGGGAGTCGGGGATGCTGAACTCAACAACAGAGTCCAGCTTCTCTCTCCTCTTCTCCAGGAGCTCATCCAGCTGCAACAGAAACCACCCAGCTCAGAGGGATGGAGCCAAGGGACCCCCATCTGCAGAGAAGGGGGAGATGCCAGAGCAGGTCCCCAGCCTCACCTACCATTTCTGCCTGTTTGACCGTGCGTGGGAAGCCATCCAGGAGGAAGCCATTCCTGCAGGGAGGGGAGTCCAGGTTGTTCTCAATCAGCTCCACCACCATCTCATCACTCACCTGTGGACAAGAAAGACACCCTGGGTTTGGCTGCCCCCTTTCTACAGCCATTCCCAGTGCCAGAGGCAGCAGGGCACTGGGTGAACTGGGTGAAACGCTGCGTGTTTGGACCTGCCCACACCAGGGAACTCCCTGCTGAGGGTGTCAACACTGAGACGTGGCTCATGAGGACATTTCACCCCAAGAACACTCCAGCCTGGGCAAGGACTTGGCTCAGCACTGTAACCTCACTGTTACAAAGGTTGCTGCATTTCCAGGGAGACCATCAGCGTGAAGACAAGCACCCTAGATACTGATACATATTTTTAAGCCCATTAATACCAACATGACCCTGATTTCCTGTGACTTTGAACCTTCACCCACACCAGGCAGGAAGGGTAAAGGCAGCAAGTTGCTCATTGACTCTCATAAACCTCCTGTGAAGGTAAAAACCCAAAAGTCACTGTCAAGTTGCCTTGCTGGAGAGGCTTTTTTCCCAGAGTACCACCCAGATAAGTGCCTTTTCTGGTCTGGAAAGTACCAGCAGAGCTGGTTGGTTGGCTGTGCCCTCCTCAGCAGCTCTGTTTTCTCCAGCACACACAGCAGGACCAGGGCCCAGACTGGTGCAACACACATAAACAAGAGCAGGGGGTGTGTGCACTCCGGGTGACAACTCACTTCTGTGCTTTTCTGATTAATTCTTTGCAATCAGGCATTAAAAACCCCATCCCAGGGGCTGCTGGGCTCCCAGCTGAGTTATCACAGAGCCAGCGGCCGCTGCTGGGATGTACCTGTGGAGCTGCCTGGTGCCAGCTGCCCCACACACGTGGCAGACACCCCCAGCCTCTCCAGATAACAGCCCTATCTTTCCTAACCAGCTGGGATATCACGGGCTCGGTGTTGCAACACAAGCCTGGAGCAGAAGCTGCAGATAAGCCACGTGGCTTTTCCCACCCAGGGCCTGCAGGTTCTTCGTGGGGCTTCACGAGCCCGTGGCAACCAGGCTCTGCCCCACAGCACCTCCCTCAAGTTTCCCCAAAATATTTCAGCTGTTTGGGCAAGATAATGAGACCCTCAGAAAATAAACGGGGCAGAAATACCAACTCTTGGTGATTCCAAGTGTCTCTGTCACGCAGCACCCCCTGTAACCACCACAGCACCCCCCCCAAAGTCTGTCTTCACCTTAGCTACAGGTGGAGTGGTGCTGATGCAAGAGCTGGGATGCAGAGGAACCCTCTGAACAAAGTTTTCCACCCCCCAGGGAGTCCAGGCATCACATGAGGAGTGACAGGAGCAGCAGAGCCCGGCTGGAACACGCTGCAGCTCCAAGGATAAACCTTCACCTCTGTGACAGAAAGGGCTACCCCAGGGACACGGGGTAAGCCAGGAGCAATGTGGAAGAGGAAAAATGTTTTGATGGGATGCTTCTCCTGCAGGATAACAAGAGGAAAACCCCCCAATCTTTCACCCCACCTTCACCCTATAATCTGCCTTCCTCCACTGAGTTTTGTCACCAGGTTTCCAATAACAAAGGTGCATTTTGGCTGCTCTCATTCCAGGTGCTGCCAGAGCAGCTCCCCTCCCAGCACCTCTCCCAGCACCTCCCCCTGCTACCCACCAGCTTCCCAGAATCCATCGTCTCCTTCAGCCGCTTGCCCAGCTCGGACCCCGAGGCCACCATGGCCCGCAGCATGTCCCCGGTGGCCAGGTGGCAGACGCAGTAGGTCTCGGCCAACTTCGGAGCCTGCAGGAGAGCAGAAGGAGAGACACGGGGTGAGTTCACCGGGAAGATCTCAGAGCCAGGACCACTTGGGCTGAGGCGCAGCCGGGGTTTGGGTCCCCCCAGCGTCTCTACGGGGTCTCGCTGTGCCTCGCAGCAGCAGGACGGGCTGCGACCGGCCAGCACACGGCAGGGCCCGGGACACAGGCCCGGGTGATGCGGGCCCAGCGCACTGGAGCCCCGCGGCCGCCCTAGGCGGGGGGTCCGGGACAAAGGGCCCCGGCGGGGGCGGGATGGTCTGTGAGCCTGAGCCCCCGGGGGAAGGGAAGCCCGGGGTCCTCCGGAGGAGCGCAGGCCGCATGGGCGAAGCGAGGCCCGACGGCGACGTTGCTCGAGGCTCAGACCCTGGGCGCGGAGAGCGGCAGGGACCGAGCGGCCCGGTCCCGCCGGCCGCTCCGGGGAGGCATCCACGTGGCCCCCGTCCCCCAGAGCCCCCTTCTCCCCGGTGCTCCCCTCACCTGCGTGCCCTTCCCGGCACCGGGCGGGCCCAGCAGGACGGCGCGGATCCCCCGGCGGATGCCCGGTGCCGGGGCCTGCCCGCGGCCATTGCCGCTCTGCGCGCTCGGTGCCATGGCCGCCGCCGACTGACCCCGCCCCGCCCCGCGGCCAATGGGCGGCCACGCCGGGGCCTCGCGCCTCGTGGGCGGGGACTCTCCCGGTGTGGGCGTGACCTCGTCGTTGTGGGCGGGGCTTGTGGGAGTGGGCGGGGCCCGGCGGCTCCACGCGGTGCGGACCCGGCCCCACGGGGGATGCGGGGCTCGGCGCGTCCCGAAGCGAGGGGCTCTGACACCCCGCACCTCGCTGCCTTCTGCCCGGGGTGGTGCTTCCTGTGTGGGTCCCCGTGCTGCAGGGCACAGACCACGGCTTCCAGTTTTCCCCTGGGCACTGGGGAAGCTGGCCAGGATCTTTAGAGGAGACAAGAGCTTGCTTGGCTTTGATTGCCAGGAGAGTCCACGGCAAAGCGGGACCTGGGATGCTGGGATGCTGGGACCACAGTGTCGAATACATGAGCCCCAGACAAGTGGTTCCCTGTCATCTCCTCAGCAGGGGCAGCTGCCCCTCCACGCACAGAACATCGTCCCTCAGCAACACCAGAAAGGGAACTGCAAATGAACAAGCCAAAGATAAAAATCCCCCAGTCACACCGTAGTCTCCGTGGAATGGAGAACTGGCACCATTTCCGAGTGCAGGCAAAGCTGCGATTGATCAAAATCTGCCTGTGTGGCAGAGCTGGATCTGCTGCTGGGGAACCCACCAGAGCTGGCAGCAGCACAGCAAGGGCAGAATCAGTCCCTGACGTCTTCCCAAACACCTCCCCCGGCCGGTGTCCCAGCCAAACAGGAGCAGCTCAGCCTTTCATCTGCAGAGAGGCTCGTTTCCCTGGCAGCAGCAGTATTCCAGAGGTATTTTTGGCTCTCTTCCCCCCGAGGGTCCCTGCGCAGGGCTGGGCTGCCAGGCAGGCTCAGAGCTCCGCGCTGCCAGGCTGGGGATGAGCTGCTGGTGCATCGGGGACACGGTGAGAACTTGGGGTGAGGGCTGAGGGGCGACCCCCAAGCCCTGGGAGGGGGTGGGAGAGCATTCCCCAGAAGGGATGAAGGATGCTCAGAGGCAGCTCGGCCAA
Source organism: Ceyx melanurus (assembly GCA_024611195.1). Lineage (NCBI taxonomy): Eukaryota > Metazoa > Chordata > Aves > Coraciiformes > Alcedinidae > Ceyx > Ceyx melanurus. Next base: position 6,084 of record JANHGL010012104.1, on the reverse strand, counting down.
TGGGGTTGCTGGGTTTGGTTGCCATGGCCACGGTTATGAGGCAGAGCTGGGAAGGGGGTGCTGGGTTAAAAGGGGTGCAGATCTCCCACCCCCCCCCTCCCCACCCTCTGCAGGGGTAGCTGGTCCAGGAACAGGCAGGGAACCGGGGCAGGATGAAGAGCCACTGCTGGGGCAGGTTCATTCTCTTGGGAGATCCATGGGCATGATCCATTTAAATGCTTTCTAAGGTAATGGGGTACAGGGCTGGGGGGGGAGGCTGCTGGGAATGCTGGTTTGCCTGGCATACCTCCCTGGAGGAGGGGGCTTCTGAGGGATGCCTGAGAACGCTAAGTTTTGGGAATGGTGGGTAGAGAGCATCCTGCCATCCGTGCCCTTCTCCATCCCTAACCCCATCCACTGCTTCTTCCCAGGGATCTCGGAGCCCCAGCAACAGCTTCACCTCGGGGTGCTGTGGGATCTCAGTGTTCCTCGGGGGACCCCACCAGCCACACACCTTCTCACCTGGGAGCAGGACTCTGGACCTTGGTAAGGAGGGGATGAACAGGGCACGTCTGCCCAGGGCTGGCAGCAGTGACCCACTTAATTGCTCACCATTCCTGTGCCCAAACAGGGCAGGCTGGGTGCTGCTTAGTGATGTGTTTGGGGAGGGCTGGGTGAGGCAGGAGGAGTTGTTCTCCTTTCTACAGTATGAAGCAATAAGAGCTTCAAAACCCATGTTTTTCTCCCCATTCCTCATCCCTGAAGCTTGCTGGTGGTGTTTGCTCAGTGTGTTACAACACCCTGCTGCTCCGAGGTCAGCGTGGTCTTTCCCCCAGTGCCCATTGCAATGGGGTAAGGAGGTCTCTGCAGAGGAGGTGGTGGTGCTTGCAGTGCCAAGAAATGAAACCTCAGATTCCTGCTCTCTCTAGGCCAGACAGACCACGTTCCTGTAAGAGCCCTGGAGCTAGACCTAGATTACAGGAGTGGAGCTGCTTCCTCAGCTCGCTGGGTCAAGGGGAGGAGATGATTAAAGCAAAGTGTGTGAGCTTTAAGCTGAAGCTCTGCTGGGTGTGTGAGCCAAGAAACACTGTGTGGCTCCCCTTGTTCCACACCCTGTGTCATGGGGAGATGTGAAACTGGGAGCACAGCCCAGATCCAGACCATCCTCAGGTCAGTGAGTGGCCTGTGCCGTGCTCTTTAAAGCTGCCCTTCTTTTCATGGGGCTTGTGTGACTGGGAAAGTGAGTCTGTGAGATTCACCATGAGGGAATTTCACCCTGTGCAACATCCAGCAGCTCCAGCTACATGCAGAGCATGAAGGGACAGGTTCTGACACATTCAGGCCAGTGAAGCTGTCTGTGTTGTGAACCATGTTGGTGCCTGAGCTGCTGCTGAAGGAATCAGGGCTGCTGTGTGCCAAACCAAAGCTCTGAGCTGCAGAGAAATGTGTCTCCTCCCCCTAGAGAAGATGCTTTAACCCCCAGTAGGGCTCTCAGCTGAGGTGCTGGTTTGGAGGAGAGCAGCAGAGAGCTCAGCCCAGGGCCCATGGGAGGGGTGGGGAGCACCTTGGGGTGTACACTGGGGGAGCTTCTGGGCCTTGCCTCTTGATCCTCCCCTTCTTTTTCCAGTGTGTTGTACACTTAGGAGCCATACCCTGCTGGCAGAGCCTTTGACAGAGCCTTAGCCCACCCCAGCCATGAACGGGTACCTGAACGAGTCCAACTTCATGATGGTGGAGGAGGGATTCACCACCAGAGACCTCCTGGAGAACCTCCTCGGGGAGCCCTGCCAAGCAGTAAGGACTGGTGGCTGCTTTGCCACCCCTGGGCAGGGTGGGGGGGTCATGGGGAGGTGGCTGCTGCTCACTCCAGCTCTCTCCTAGGGCGAGCAGCGAGGCTTCTTCGTGGCAGACCTTGGGGATGTTGTGAGGAAACACCTGAGGTTCCTGAAGGCCTTGCCCCGGGTGCATCCCTATTTCCCAGTGAGGTGCAACGGGAGTGAAGGGGTGATCAGGCTGCTGGCAGAGCTGGGGGCAGGATTTGCCTGTGCCAACAAGGTAGGGCTGTGGGAGGACAGCTTGGGATGAGCATCCTCTGGGCATCTGTGGGAGAGTGGCAGAGCTCACCTTCCTTCCCTCACTTCCCACTCACTAGATGACATTTCCAGGGGTTGGAGTCTCCCTCTGCTGTCAACATAGCCCCAGAAATTCCTTTTCTCTCTCTCTGCTGACTCAGGCTTCTTCCCTCTGACATTCCTGTCTCTGGAGCTGCTGGCAGGGCTTGTGCCCAGGGTGCCACTGGCCACGGCCATCCAACTCTTGGTGGCTTTAAGGCTGAGCCTAAAGCTCCCTGCTCCCTTCTGCTCCTCGTTTGCCACAGCCAGCTTTCCAGGGAGTAGCCAAAGTTAAGCCACTTGCTTGTGGTAATTAAGGAGGAGGTGTCACCAGGAGGAGAAAGTGCCAAGAGTGGTGACAGCTCAGACCAGTGCTGCAGCTGCCACCTCACTGCACCACCCCCCACGCCCCAAACCCCCTCCTTTTCCCTCCTGCTGGTCTCGTGCTGCTTGTCAACATCTTGCCACAACCTGCCTCTACCAGGACAAAGTCCATTGTGATCCCTTTGAGCTCCTGTGGGGTTTCATGGAAAAGCCCAGGCTGCAAGGCTGGCACTTTGCCCTTTGCTATGCTGCAAGCTGGCCGAGGGCCAGGGCTGCTCGTGGCCAGATCCCAAGGACCTGTGTTAAAATAGTGTGGCCAGCACGACTGGGGCAGGGATTGTCCCCCTGGACTGGGCACTGGGGAGGTCACCCCTGGAATCCTGGGTTCAATTTTGGGCTCCTGACTCCCAGCAGGACATTGTGGGGCTGGAGTGTGGCCAGAGAAGGGCAGCGGAGGCTCAGGGGAGACCTTCTGGCTCTGGCAGCTCCTGACAGGAGGTTGGAGCCAGGGGGGGTTGGGCTCTGCTCCCAAGGAACAAGGGACAGGACAAGAGGAACCGGCCTCAAGTTGCCCCAGGGGAGGAGCTGAGGAACAATTTTTTTCCATTTGATGGTTGTCCAGGACTGTCCCAGGCTGCCCAGGTCAGGGGTGGAGTCCCTGTGATCCCTGGAGGGGTTTCCAAGCCGTGGAGATGTGGTGCTGAGGGCCATGGGGCAGTGGTGCCCTGGCAGTGCTGGGTTAATGGTTGGACTGGGTGATCTGGAAGGTCTTTTCCAGGCCATTCTCTGACCTGCCCACACCAGTCATTTCCCTGCAGGCAGAGATCTCCCGGGTTCAGAGCATCGGTGTCCCAGGTGACAGGATCTTCTACAGCAGCCCCTGCAAGCAGGTTGCCCACCTCAGATACGCAGCCAGCCACGGAGTGCAGCTGATGACCTTTGACAACGAGGTGGAGCTGAGCAAGGTGGCCAGGAGCCACCCTCGGGCCAGGTGGGTGCCTGCCAGGCTTCCTAGAGCCAGGGGCTGGAGTAGGAGCTGGGGACGTGGCTGTGGGGTGACAACAGGGCCCGAGGGCCGCTCCAGACAGCGTGGCTTTGCTCTGCAGGATGCTGTTGGGAATTGCTGCTGACTCCAGCCCCTCTGTCCATCCCAGCATGGCATTCGGGACCACGCTGGCATCCTGCCGCCAGCTGCTGGAGGCGGCGAAGGAGCAGGCTGTGGAAGTGGTTGGCATCAGGTACAGCACACGGCCCTTTATCCATAGGAGGGCTCAGCCCCTGTTGGAAGGCACTGTGGGGAGCTCTGCTCTGCTGGATCATGGGTCATAGAATTATAGACTCATAGGTTTTGGGTGGGAAGGGTCCTTGGTGCTCAGAGCCCCCCAACCTCCCCTGGGATGGTGCCAGGAATGGGGCAGCCAGCACCTCTCTGGGCACCCTGGGCCAGGCTCTCCCCACCCTCAGCAGCAAACATCTCTCCCTTCAGTCTAAATCTCCCTCTTAGTTTAAACCATCACCCCTTGTCCTGTCCCAACAGGCCCTGCTCAAAAAGGGTTGGATTTGGAAGCAGTTTGGCCCTCAGAGAGGCTCTGGGGAGCTGTGTGGGGCCGTCCAGGGAGCCTGGCTTGGGATGGTGTGTGGGGAGGGCAGAGCTGCTCCCAGTGACAATCCCAGTGACAATCCCAGTGACAATCCCAGTGCCCTGTCCCCTCGCTGCTGGCTGGGTGACGGGTGAACGCTGCTGAAACAGTGACTGTGCCCTCAGCTTCCACCTCGGGAGCCATTGTCTGGAGCCCCAGGGCTTCACCCAGGCTGTGGCCATGGCACAGCTGGCCTTTGAGATGGGCACAGAGCTGGGCTACAGGATGCATCTCCTGGACATCGGAGGGGGATTCCCCGGCACCGAGGACACCAGAGCCCGGTTTGAGGAGGTACATGGCAGAGGAGGGTCTCCTCGGGTCTGGCTCCCTGCAGAGGAGCTGAGCTAATCCAGGGAAACATCCTCTTCCCATCCAGATGGCTGCTGTGATAAACTCTGCCTTGGACTTGTATTTCCCAGAGGGCTGTGGGGTGGAGGTGCTGGCCACCCCCGGGCGATTCTACGTCACCTCGGCCTTCACCTTCGCTGCCAGCATCACTGCCAGGGAGGAGCTTCCCACAGAGCAGCCCAGCTCTGATGGTACCTGGGATGGTGGGGTTGGGATGAGGTGGGGCCCACTTGTGTGGTTGAGCCCCCCCCCCCAAGCCCTCTCCCTGCTCCCCTCCAGAGGAAGAGCCTGGCAGCAGGAAGAGCCTCGTGTATCACCTCAGCGACGACATCTACGGCGCCTTCAGCTGCCTCCTGTTTGACAGCCCCTGCCCCACACCTCAGCTGCACAAGGTGGGGGTCTGGCCCAGACTGTGGACACCCCAGAGGGTCCCTCACATCGTGTTGTGCTGTCCCCTCTGCATCACTGGCTGGCCCCAGGCTCCAGTGAGGAGGAAGCAGTGGTGATGTCCCAGGAGAGCCCAGGGGCTCCCAGGGTTGGACCTTCAGGGCAGGTGGAGATGAGACAGGTCACTGTGGCACTGGGACATCCCCTGTGGCCACTCCAGCTTAATTTTCTTTGTGCCCCAACAACCCCCCGACACACGCCAGGCTCGGGGCTGGAAACCACCCGGCGTTTAGTGGTGCCCTGGCAGTGCCAGGTTAACAGTTGGACTCGCTGATCTGAAAGGTCCTTTGCGACCCAAACGGTTCTTTGCCCCTCTCTCCCCCGCAGAGACCCTGCCCAGAGCAGCCCCTGCACAGCAGCAGCCTCCGGGGTCCCCCTGGACCCACCGGCGATCGCATCACCGACGGCCTCCAGCTGCCCCCGCTGCAGGTCGGGGACTGGCTCATCTTCGAGGGCATGGGGGCCTACACTGTGCCACCCACGGGCCCCCTCGGCGGGGGTCCCCAGCCCCACATCACCTACGCCATGTCCCGCCTGGCCTGGTAAGGGGCAGTGCCCTGTGAGTACCCCGTGGGGTGTGATGATGTTCCCTCTGCACCAACTGGCACCCAGGGGGGGTCCATCAGAGCAGGAGGAGAAAGTTTCTTTGGTGTTAGGGTGGCAGAGCCTGGCCCAGGCTGTCCCGAGAGGTTGAGGAGTCTCCTGCTCTGGAGAGATCCCAAACCCCCCTGGACACCTGCTGGGTGGCACCTGATGATCCCCAGAGCTCCCTTCCAACCCCCACGAGGCTGGGGTTCTGTGAAATCCTGCCCTAGGAGGCAAAACTCAACATTTTAAACCATGAACAGACTGGAGCTGGTTTTTGATGGGGAAGCCCCAGGCAGCTCCTCTCCAGCTCTGCAAACATTGTTTTTTTGGGGACATCAGATCCCCTGAGCTCCCCCGGGCCCACCCTGCAGCATTCCACAGCGGGCGGGGAGGGGCTGCTCCCCTGTTTTCTCCCCCATTGCACCCCCTCCATCCTCTCCATTGCAGGAAAACCATCCAGCTCTTCCAGGGAAACCCACCTCAGGCAGGAGACGACCGGGAGAGCCTCTGCGCCCCGTTGTCCTGCGGCTGGGAGATGGCAGAGCCGCTCCGAGTCACCCCGCTCTTCGCCCCCACTGGCATCATCTGAGTGGCACCCTGGGCAGGGAGGGAGGGAGGGAGGGAGGGAGGGAGGGGACTGGGAGCGG
>JANHGL010012101.1:0-7500 GCA_024611195.1 Ceyx melanurus | reverse complement strand
TAATAGTCTCTTATAGCCTTAAGAGACATTAACTTACCCACTTTATCCCTCTACAAGTCATTCTCTAGCTGTGGGTTTCCCACTTAACCCTGGGAGCCCAGAGCAGGGAAGGTGGGCACGGGCTTCCCCTGCACAGGTGGGTGACATGAAGGGAAGCCTCCCGCTCTGAGGCACCGCTGACCGTGCTCAGCTGAGGCCCATCCGCCCATCACTGCCCTGTGTTCTCTGTGTCCACCGAGGGCTCAGAGGCATCTTCTTCTATTGTAGTGTCATGACTATCACCCCTTTCGCCGTCTAGGGCCAGTGGGGAGGTGGGAGAGCACTACGCGGGAAGCTGAACAAGTGACGGTGCGGGATGGCGGTTGTAGCCAGGCAGCCGCCTGTCCCATCGGGAGTTCGGGGCTGGCCCTGGCTCTCAGGGCTGCGAAGAGGGCTGTGCCCCGGAGATGCTCCGTGACCAGCTCGATAGGGGCCGTGGGATATCCCCTCCAAAGCGACAGCCAGGCAGTGTGCCCCTCTGGCACGGCCTGCCCCGGGTACCTCGTTCCCATCCCCAAAGAGCCAAGCTCCGATGGATGAGACCCTTTTAGCGGGAAGCGGGCAGTGGTGCCGAGGACAGATCTCCAGGGAGGGAGAGTTCTGTCCGTGTCGACGGTGAGCTCCGGCAGAGACGGAGCAGGGCTTGCTCCACCGAAACGCCAGGGGAATGACCTTCTCCGGGGCTCCGGACAGTGAACCTCGCGGCTGAGGAACTCTGCACCAAGAAAGGGGTGCGTGCAAGTCTCTAGTATCCCCGGGTGAGAGGGGTGCCAGCGGCGGGGATAAACCCGAGGTGCTGCTGCACAACCAACCCCCCCCCAGCCCGCCCCGGGAGCTGGTCAGGAGCCTCATCGCTGCGGTGCTGGGCAGCACTGTCAAAGGCACCTCTAGTTTTCATGTGACAGCTCTAACCGTACCCGCGACGGGAACTGCCACAGAGTTAACAAGGGGCTCCCCTAACCTGTCTTTACCCAGCTCTTCCAGGTAGTGGGAAGCGCTGGCACATCTCAATAACGAGCGTTTACGTTTACAGTGCTGTGACTGGAGGGACATTTACAACAAAACTGTCCGGATTCCTGAGGACATTTTCGCTTCCAGATGCTTTCTAAATATAGCTCACGGCAATGCACTACCTAGCACCGTGTCCGCTCTTGAACTTATGGAAAGTCAAAGTAAGGCTCGAGGAAAAAAAAATAAAATAAAAGAGACAAAGACAAGATAACTGAAATAAAAGAAAAAGAAAAAGAAAGCATCGAGTATTTAAATTCCACGCCTGCATTAAGGTCACCTGAACGGCGAGAAGGACCGTCTATTCGTATTTTAAAGTAGCTGTCTTTTCCACGGGGACAGTGGTTTGCCTTCTGACCCATCGATAGCCTATTAATACAATTTAATTCTGCAGTTGTTTCTGTTTAAAGAGTGTTTGGAGCGAATTGTTTCTTTTGTTTATGATCAAACAAACGAGCTCTGGTAATCTTATGTTTTATCTCCCTAACATATGGAAAAGCTATTTATCCCAGCCAATCACAATAAAGTGAAGAAAACCCCATTTTATGGAAAGGTATATATCACAAGTTTGTTCATCATTAAAGATATGATTACCAGTGAAAACCCTCTGAAAGTGGCACATTTATGATTCCAGGAACAGATGGGGACATCCATTTTCCTTGCAAATACTTTTGAAATTGCTCTACTGGTAGCAGTATAAAAATGATATACAGATGCCAGTGCCAACGAAGCTGGGACAAGAGGTCCAGATTTACACAGTAAAAGCTTCACATGCGCTCTGTCAGCTTTGATTGATCTGCACTATACCTCAGAAACTTGTTGACTAGGAAAGGAAACAGCGCAAATAATTCACTGCAACAAGGCAGATAATTCACCCAGCCAATCGCTCCGCTCCGCTTCTCCAGGCGGTGACATACGAGTCCTCCTGCCTCACAAAGAAGCATCATTCTCCAGCGTGAGCAGCGGTCAGTGTCACGGAGGGGAGAGAGGGGGGAGAAAAAAATAGAGAAAGAAAGGTGGGGGTAGCAACACAAAAGGAGAGGTGAGACAAGAAGAAGTTGGTTTTGGGCAATGGGTACAGCCGTACCTTTTCCACGCAAAGCCCAGGCCGAGCCATTCAGGCCCAATTGTCATTATCATATTGATTAAGTTCATCAGAGAGCAATTTTAGGTTTAACGCCAGAGGATTGGGAGAGGGAGCAAAGAATTATCTAAGAAAAGCACAACATTCTTACCGCAGGGACGTTTCCCTGTTCCAGTTCATTGAGGGAGTTGATTAAGTTTAAATGAAGCAGACACTGGATAAAAGTAAGGGTATTGACCACTGGGCAGCGCGGTCTGCGCTTGAAAAGGCCTGATACATGCAGAAAAGCAAGATTTGCTAAATGCTCTAATCTTCAATCAAATCTTACATCAATACAGACAAAGTTTGGTAATGAGAGATTCAATGAAGCATGCGGGAGAAAGAATTAATCCTCTTGGTCTAAACTGGGTTCAACTTTGAAGCCTGCTCCGAAGGAAAGACAGTTATCTAAATGCTAAATAAGAAACTTATTGTACTTTTCATGGCATGCTAATCTTTTGTCTATTTCATCTCTATTATTTGTATGCTCATAGGCGGCAGTTGTCATGGTGATTATATCAAACCACTTCTGTGCGGATGGCTGCGAGGAATCAGAGCCTCCCTTCAGCCCTCCACCGGCGCCAGCCCGGCCCGCCCGCTCTGCTGCCCTGCGCACTCGCGGCTGTGCCCCGCTCCCGGCCCCGCTCCCAGCCCACCACACGGCCAGGGCAGATACCGCCTCTCTAGCATTTTAACAACCCAGACACCCTCTTCTTTTCCTTTTTCTCCCCCGCACCACCCAAATGGGAGTGATCTCCCTCCACGAAGAGGTGCCCCCACACTTTTTTTTTTTTTTTTTTTTTTTGTGAGCTTGCCTTGATAAGCTTTTGATGTCACAAATCAAACACTCGCCAGGAGGTAGATAATGGGGAGTGTGATCTCCTCTATTTGTACATAGACAGCACTTTTGCACCGGCGCTGACTTGAACCAGTGTCAAATTCCCCGGGCTTTGTTGGACTCTGCCCGCCACCCCCCGGCCCGGGGAGCCCGGCACCGCGGGTGAGGGGGCTCCGCCCCACTTCTCCTCCGTCCCCGACGGGAGCCACGGCTGACAAGGGAAATTAAGATTCATGTTATGTAAATGTCGAGGTGAGCGCAGACACTAATCGCGAAAGATTTGGATGAAAAGATGAAAGAGGGCCGGGAGCGGCGGGAAGAAAGAGCGAGCGCAGGGCTGGTTGGTTGCTTTTAATTTTTAAATTATTATTATTTTTTAACTGCACTTTGCTAACCCTGGCAGGCAGCCGCCGGTAGCAAGCACCGGGCTCTGGCCCAGGGGTAGCGCTGCCGGGCGGGCTGGGGGGACCGGCCGCCCCACCGCCCCTGTCCTGTCAAAGCTATCGGGGGAGGAGTCCCAGGCTATCGCTCAGACATCCTAATTTGTCCATCGGTACCCCGGAGGGACTGACAGAGGCTTTTTGCACAGCATTAGAAGAGAGGCAGCCAGCACAAATAGGTGGGTGCAGGATAGAGGGGGGGCCTTCCTCCAGCTAGTTCCCTGCGATATAATCATCTGAGCGCACAAGGGTGGCATCCGAGCTTTTATGTCTTTTACAAAAGTTGCCAAATTAAGGCCGGATTAGGGTTCCCTTCAGGATTTGTGGTCTCTTTAGAGGCTAGGATCTGCCCGTATAGCCCGCTAGTGCTTATGAAAAGCTTAAAAAGTAATAAAAGGGGGAATGATCCCGAGAGAAAGTAACATGTATAACTCTTATTAAAGGAGCAGCGAGCGGGGCTGTGAACTTGAATAACTGTTTGAACTTTAATTTGTTCATTAACAGGATTTGCCCCTGACTGTGAATGTTATTACTTTTCTTAAAAGCGAGGTGCAAATGCAAAGCCATAATGAAAGAGCCTGGCAAAAAGTTAAACGTCTCGTAATTACACCAGTCTCATTGAAAACTTAAAGTAATACAAAAGTGAAGAAAACGGGAGCCGGGTTGATATTCTCCCAAGTGCCCCAGCCTCGGATGGCCGCGAGCTCCAGGCCCCCAGCTCCTGTCCCCATGAACTCCCGGTAGCTCACTATAACCGTATGAGAAACGTTTGTTTTAAAACAAAATTAAAACACCTTAGAAACGTTAAAAAAACAAACAAACAAGGAAACAAACAAAACCAAAACTAACGAACAAAAAGCACAGATAAAGCCACACAACCAAAAAAACCTCATGTCTTTATATTTTTCTTTCCCTCAGTGAGGGAAGCCTGGTTTATTCCTCTGTTTTGAGTGAAACACGGTGTCTGAAGTCTGATCTAATCTGCATGTTTGTATCCTAAACAGGGCACATTAGCTCCTCTCTCCCCCATCACACCAACGGTAGATAAAACTCTGGAGAACCGGAATAAAACAAACTACTACTCCTCTCAGAAGGTATATGACTTTGTACTGATGCGTTTGCCAGTTAGCTCCGCGCTGACTGTCGTTTCATCTGTCAGTTATCCTTTCCCGGGTTTGTCAACCCTGTTTTTATAGATTCGCTTGTCATCTGCATCCTTCCTCAACAGGAACATGCAGCCAGGTCGCAATTAAATATACAGATACACGAGCTGTTAGCAAGATTTCACCCTCCCATCCGCAGTCGAGCCGGGGAGATGATTGCCCTGTCACTTCTTTTTTAGACTTAAAACGCCTTAAAACTCGCCAGCAGCGCGCGGCGTTCGCTAGCCGGGCGCCTGTTGTTGCCGCCTCCCTCTCGCCACCGACGGCTGCTTTGAAGCATTAACTCGAGCGGTCCCTTGTCCCCCTCGGCGCTGAGCCCGGCCCGCCGGGAGCGGGACGCGCTCCCTGCCTGAGGAGAGTGAGCTGCAGGATGGGTTTGGCCGGGTCCGGGGCGGCTCCCCGCGCCGGGAAGATGCGCAGACAGCAAACCTCGGCTCGGGCGGCCTTGGAGCCCGGCGGGCAGGCGGGGCTCTGCCAGAACCGCCGGCAGCTGCGGGCGTCGCCTCCCGCCGGCTGGCCGCATTTCCCAACGCCGTTGAAAATGGAGATACCTGATCCTGCCAGGGCGTGCAATTACGTTTAAGACCAGAGGAAAAACAAAACAGCTCTTCTTAAAAAGAGTAGGAGTGAAACCCCTTCTACTAGTTTAAAATGCTCTTCAACTCCTGTAACTGCTTGCACATGGACATTGTTATCTTAACACTGCCAAGTTGAATGGCTTCAATACGTCACGATAAACAAATACATGCCCTATAAGGTCCAATTATTTTCTTTCTACATTTTCAGCACCACTAAAGTCATTAGTAAAAACAAACACAAAAACACACACAAAAAACCCCAAGCAACCCCATTTAATCAAATTGTTACCCAGGGAAAAAAAAAAAAAAGTATTATTCGAAAAGTAAATAAATTTCTTCAACTCTGCTTGCTCATCCGAGTCTGGACAGTTAACCGTCAGCACTGTCACCCGAGGGAAGGTCCTCAAGAGCCAGCTACCAGCTTAGAAGCAATAAATACAGCCTGGGCTTCACCAACATGACATCAGCCAGGAAGGGGATACCATTTTCTGCATTACAACTCATCAGAATTCTAAACTAACTTGGAAATGTAAAGAAACTTTCTAAAAAAACAGGAGGCGAGATAGTAGCATCTCAGCTATAAAAATATGTTCCTCTACATCTGGAGATGAAGCAGCAGGCTGGGTGAGGCACCAAGCACAGATGGAGCAGGTTTCCTGCAAGAAACGGGACAAACTCGCACAGCTGCACCTAGTGCCGCATCCGAGTGGCCTTCTGCTCCCATTGCCCTGCCACCGTATCACAAACACTGCGCACAAGAGACAGGACGGGCTTTGTTTTTGTTTTGTTTTGTTTTTCTAACTCTCCCCGAAGGAGGAATCTCAGCTTGCTGATCAGATTGAAAAAACCGTTCCTGGCAAGGATTGCTAAGTAATAGCATACCCCAGCTGTGATCTGGTTAGTAAACAGCACGAAAGTGTCCCAAGAAGAGGAGCCTCCTCTATGGCCTCGGCCTTGTAAAGACCACACACCAGTAGTACAGGTTGCTGTGCTCACATGGCTGAACTGTGATGTGGCTGCACAGCTTTTCTTGCAGAATCAGGGCGTGAATTACTACTGTGTTGTTAGGTTAGGTTCATCCCTGCTAACCTCTGACGATTGCTTTAGATTTGAAGAGAAACTGATAGCGCAGATAAATAACATCCAAGGCTTCATCAGACACTGATTACATCGTTCAGCTTCACCGAGTGGACTGATGAGCTGCAAACTTGAAGCCGGACGTCACATTCATAGGAGCACCACAAGCCCACCTATTGCTGCTGGCAGCCTCATCCGCATGCTGACGGGAGGATGACAAAAGGGAGCCTGCCGGAACCACCCCCGGGAGACCCATTGGGCACAGAGACAACTGAGGCTGCTCAGAAAGCAAACGATTACAGGAAAGCAACACCCTCGGCAGCTCGTAGGCCCTGACGATGTGTCACCTGGTGGTCAAGAGCCCATCAAAGCCAGAAAAGATTAAAAAAAAACAAATAATAAGAGTAGGTTCACATGAGGTATTATTTACTTTTAGCAGGACAAAGTGCTTACCGCTCCTGGCAAGGGCTTGGCTGAGGACTGCACACGTCAGGCTACAGGAGCTTGTTATGAGAATATAGGAGGGCTTTGCCACAGCTCCCCAGGCTGGGGTTGGTTGTAAGAAGAGCCTTCTAGCTTCTACTCCTCTACATCTCCGACACCCTCACCTTCGAAGACAACATGAATTGAGCTTTACATATGGACTGGTAGTTCAATTCTCTATGTATTCCTCACCACATAATGCATGTAATCCGGTCTGGAAGCTAGATATACGGTTTGTAACATTTTTATAAATCAGCATTTTACACAGCACATCGTGCTCCTGTGAACTAACCTTGTTTCAGAGCTGACATTTCCCAGTATCATTGCTTTGAAGCGCTGAGATGGTGAGGCGGCAATCTACCGAGCTAGACTATATCTGAAAATAAGTATATAAATACTGTACAGTGTATCTGAAGTTGATTTAAGAAATAGTTACGAGTTAAAATCTTGATGTATTAGCAAAAATAACTAGACCTTTAAAGGGAAGGAGCCCTGAGGCTGCAGCGAAAAACATTGATGTAGGAAAAGCATCTGTATTTCGATGACTGTGCAATCACACACTGAAAAAAACTCCATACAACTGTTTTTCCTTTTCTATAGATAAAAAAATAAAAGCGATTTTGAACCAACTGCATAAAATACTTCCTAGGGAAGCGTTTGCTTTTAGCTTTCGGTTATCACCGATTCAACTTTAAGATTTCTGTGTAAACCCATCTGGTTCTTTGCAGGCAAAAAAAGAATAATTTAAAAA
>JANHGL010012100.1:0-20367 GCA_024611195.1 Ceyx melanurus | reverse complement strand
TGTGCCCATCCCCACCCAGGGCAGTCCCCGTGCCCGTGCCCATCCCCACGCGGGGCAGTGCCTGTGCCAGTGCCCATGCCCGTGCCCATCCCCAGGCGGGGCCAGTGCCCATGCCCATGCCCATCCCTGCATGGGGCAGTACCTATGCCCGTCCCCATCCCCATCCCCATGCGGGGCAGTGCCCATGCCCGTGCCCGTGCCCTTACCGTGGTCGCTCTCGGTCCCCGACCGGCCCCAGTAGCGGCGCCTGCGCTCGGGGCTGTGCGCGTGCCGCTCGATGACGGCGGCGATGAAGCGCGTGTTGCTGACTGCCAACACAAACACCGCGTTAGAGGAACGGCTCTGCCCGCCCAGACCCACAGAGGAGGCTTCTCTGCTCAAAGGAGAAGGGTTTGGGGTGGAAGGGACCTCAAAGATCATCCAGTTCCAACCCTGTGCCATGAGCAGGGGCACCTCCCGCTGGAGCAGGGTGCTCAGAGCCTCATCCAGCCTGGTTTTAAACACTTCCAAGGAGGGGGCTTCCCCCACCTCTCTGGGCAACCTGTGCCAGTGTCTCACACCCTGATGGGGAAGAAATTTCAACTCCTTTAAGGCGACAGAGGAGTGAAGAGGGGGTGTAAAGGGGTGGTGTTTAAGTGTGGAACAGATCCCAACCCAAACTCATTCACCTCCTCAGCTCGGATTGACAGAAGTTACTGTGCCAGAGCTGAAAGACTTGGGGCAGCACCAAAAACCAACTAAGAAGGGCTTGGAGAAGCAGCAGATGCAAGCCATGAAACTCAGATACTTTGCAGTCTTTGCACATTGACACAGTTTCAACTCTTGGGTATCATCCCAGTTCTGTTTTAGCCCAGAGAGAGGGCTCTGGTCTGACTCCAGGGCTCTCCTGGAGTTCAGGTGCCCTGGCTCAGCACACAGCACACCAGCATCACACCAGCCACTTTTACTTTACTGAAGCAATAAGCATCCCAAATTGATGCAAATTAAGATTTACTGCCACGTTTGTTGATGACTGATGCCAGACTTGGCCTCTGCTTTCCAAGGCTGAACAAAGGCAGGAGTTTTCCATGGCTTATACTGTCACCATTGCCATTTTTAAGCTGGCCAGAGCCATCTCTGGAAGTGTTCATGATGGGGAGGGGTGTAAAGGGCCACCCTCCTCCACACATCACTGAAATTCATCTTTTACAATTAAAAATGGTATTTTTTTCAGCACGAGACTCAAGGTGCACTGGAGGTTACAGCTGAGAACCAAACAGTGTCCTCATTTTCTGCTGCTAATCAGCACTGGGCTTCCTCATCTATTTTGGATTCATTATGAAAACAAATGACTCATTTTAATCTAATTTTCTTTTACAGGAAAGTAGTTTGGTACTTACTGATTCCCCTGTCTTCGTGGCTGTCATCATCTCTCTCATCCCTATCATTTTCCAGGTTGGACATACGCACTGACATTTCTACACACCATGAAAACACAAAAACACAACTGGTAAGAGGAACATTTGGGATCATTTCCTAAAGGCTGCCACCCTGCTAATACAGTGGGAGCACTCTGAGCTCCCACATCAACACACACAGTCTGAGCTTGGTGTGTCCTTTTTCCCAAGGGGCTGGGGGTACCCTGAAAACAAATCACCCACTTTCCCCAGAGGAGAAGAGGGTTTAGGGTTTGAAGGAAGTGAATTGATCCAAAACAGAGTATAATCAAACATGGAATTAATTAGCCTGGATCACACCACTCACCTCTACCTTCCCACCACTATCTTTTCCATTGTGTCTCAGAGCCCAGGGGTTTATCTATCTGTGGACAGATATCCCATGACAAGGGCCAGAAGTAGCCTTGTCATTTTAGCTCTGAAGATGCAACTTCACCTTCCTGCCAAGACCTGCAGGTTATGATTTTTGCTCAGTCCCCTCAGACAGCAGCAGGTCTGGCTGCACCCAGGAGAGGGCAGCAACACACAGCACCCTGGATGAGGCTTTTAGAAGGAATGGCAAAAAGAGAAATAAAATAGGATGAAGCACTGAAATGAAACCGAGAAGAGTCTGATTTAATTTTGGGTTTTTTTGTGAGATTTTTTTTGGTTGTTTGGTTTTGCTTTGTTGCTGTTTATTTTTTTTCCCTTTAATTCCCACCCTACTATTTCTCTCTCAAGAGTTATCAGCTTACCCTGGGCAGCCAAAGGTGACATGTGCTGGTGACTCCTCCGATGTATCTGGTGCCGATAGGCGTACACTGCTAGGACAAGCACCATGATGCAACCCATAATACCTCCTGCCACTGGGCCCACTGGGGCACTTTTGATCATGTTCAGGGTGATTACTTCATCTCCTAAACCAACAGGGACAAAACAGAGGGGGGGGAAAAAAAAGCCCAAACAAACAATAAATGCTCTGCAGAAAGGTTGAAATCAACATCTCTGAAGATCTTTCTAGGTGCTTAACTGGGCACAGGCAGGGCAGCAAGCTTGAAAGAGGAGAAATTCAGAGGGCACCTCTTAAAGACAGGAATATGTGGCCACACATCAGTAATGTAATACCCACAACAGGCCTGATGCTGCTACTTGACTGCACAGTGCACTGATTTACCACTAAAATAAGAGCTATGTCACGTGAAGTGTGCTCTGGCACTGCAGTGCCTGTCACCAAACACAACCAGTTAAATGCAGCAGGATGGCAGAGTTACCTATTGCTCCCAAGTCGTCCACATATGGGCTCTTGGCTCCCACAATGCCACCAAAACATTCCTTCTGAGGGGCACAATAGGACTTATCCAGGTGGGTCTTCCCATCGCTGTCCACCATGCACCACTCGCAGTCCAGCACACCAAAGCAATCCCTGAAAATTAAAACCAAAAGATCATGTTTACTCTGCAGATCAACACTTCTCGTGTGGCACAGCTCAGTCCATTTGGGAACTGACAGACACAGGGAGGTCAAAATCACCTGTAAGCCCTCCCATCATGTTTGGCCACAGAAAACTGCTCATGAAGACACCCCAGTATCACCAAGGAAGCTGCATCTCCAGAATGCATCTTCCCAGTCTGTTTGCTTTGGTTTTCTTCCTTCACTCAGCCTGAGCAAGGGGAAAACTTCCCCCTGGTAACTCCTCCAACATTTCCTATTCCTCCTCCAAGAACCATGGTGAAGTCTGACTACGGTTACACCCTTTTTCTGCAACCCTTTGGAAGGTGGAATAAAGGATTTGGAAAGTCTGGTCAGAGCACAGTGTGTTCCAGACATCTCAGTTCCCTGGAGACTGCCCTGAACTAGCAAAAAGTCCTCAGGCTTCTCTGCATAATGCCAGGAGGGGAACAGAGGAAACTAGAAGCTGACTGGCTGTCAGCTTCTAAAGCCACCTCCATGCAAGTCCTCTCTGCTTTCTGGGAATGCTTCTGCCCAAGCCTGTCTCTGGAACAAACACAACTACCTGCTTGGCTGAAAGGATTTGTTGTCCTTTCAACAGCAGATCTTCCACTTCCACAACCCTCACTTCCCAGAGTCACCACTTTGCTGTGAATGGTGGTGGGCAGCTCTGAGGGCAGTACTGAGGGGTCTTCTGTTCCTGCACTGCAGCATAATGTGGAAAGTCTCCAGAGGAGACTCCACAACCTCTCTGGAGAGTCTGCTCCAGTGCTCTACAACCCTTACCAGGTGAGGTAGTACTGACTCTCTGTCCCTCACTGGGGCAGAGAGGGACAAGAAACTCCCTTGCTCTGCTGTTTTCACTCAGTTATGTCAAGAGCCCTGCCAGTCTGGGGGCAGGAGGCAGCTGCCCTACCCGCTCTCAGTCCTCTGGCTGCACTGGGTGTTGATGCACTGGGGGAGCACGTCCTGCAGGCTCGGCTCGATGGCTGTGAAAGTCATGGGCTCCTGGTGCACTTCACAGCTGGGATTCCTGCAGTGGGACAAAAAGAAAAGCCTCGTGTTATAAAAGCAGTCAAAGCAGCAGCAAAACCCATCATTTTTACCTGTTATGTATCATCTGCTAAATTACACTAAAAAAAATGGCTATTCTACCCTGTGTCACTTCTGAGTTTAAATGAATAATTTTGTTAACTTCCACCACACGCTGTCCCATTAGAGGGGGTGCTGTCCCATTAGAGGAGGTTCTGTCCCATTAGAACAGGTTCTTTCTCAAATCCAGGGGCTCTGAGCACCCTGCTCTAGTGGGAGGTGTCCCTGCCCATGGCAGGGGGTTGGAATCAGAGGAGATTTTTAAGGTCCCTTCCAACCCAAACCATCCTGTGATGCAGTTCCACGATCCTCACCTGCTCTCGGCGTTGGTGAGGTTGCCGGTGCATTCGTTCACCTCCAGAGGGCACTCACAAGGACACTCACACTCGTTCTGTTCCATTCTGTGGGGGTTAGAAAGGACACAGAAAAGCATCAGAAACTGCACCGTGATTGTGACCCCCTCAGGGCAGCTCTGTAAGAACCCTTCGCCCTGGAGAAGGATGTTCTGGAGCCTTTCTCCTCCTGCCAGGAGCCCAGGGGTCACTCTGTTCTGCACTGGGCTGAGGACAATGTAGTAACAGAGCCTCTCTGATCTGCTGCTTAGCTCCTGGAATCTAAAAAGGCAACTCCTGGACACCAGGATCCTTCCTGCCAGTCCAACAATGATGCTGGTGCAGGGATAATGTGTCAAGCTCCCCTCAGTGCAAGACTACATCAGTCCACATAAAACTGTGGGCATGAATCTGCCAGAACACAGTTACCTGCTCCTGAGAAACTCCATCTGCTGTGGTCTTTTATCTGCCCAAATACATCAAGAACAAACTACCTTGTGTCTTAATATGCTGACAACATGGCAGAGGAGGAGAAAGGTACAATAAGTCACCAGGCCTCCTACAAACAGCCTGGGTGAAGTCACTGCTCTGTTTTCACTTCAATTTTGCCCTGCAGGGTTTGATTTCATTTCATGTCTACCTTGACTCAAGAGAGGGAAGCAGTAAATGCCTGGCCCAGGCTGCTGCTGCCCCATCTCTGGCTCACCTGTGGCAGTTGAGGCACAGCCTGTCTACCATGCTGCAGGCACAGAAGGCAAGGGAGTCACAGGTCTCATTGACAATTCCCACGAAGGCATTGGTGCCTGGGATCCTTGTCAGCCTGTACTTGGAGCAGTGACTGCCATGCACAAGGTTTGTCAGATCACCCTGGGGAAAAGAAACAGATGGTGTCAGTGGTGTGGCAAGAAACCTGTTGTTTTAGGAAGAATTTCCCTCTTCCTGGGAAGCCTGCAGAGCTGAGGGAACACAAACATGTGGGAGCACCACCTTAATGGATAAGAAACTTATAATAATTGTTCATCAACCTGTTTGAGCTTCCAAGCTGCTGCTGGGTGGAAAGACTTTGCTGAGGCAGAAAAGAACATGCTTTGCTTGTAAACACACTGAGATGTGGCAGCAGCAGCAGCACTGAGGCCAATGTGCCACTGATAGCAGGTCTCTCCTTCACATCACTCACTGCCCTGATTTCTGCTCAACAGAAATCAACATATTCCAGTGTAGTTTTCAAATACAGGCTCATTTCCCACCTTCTCCTCACAGTAATAATTGAAAAGTATTATTTAAAGGGCTCCAAAGACAGCAGTCTGACAGTGGTTCTCTATGAACACTCACCCCTACCTCAGTAAATTAATTTATTGAGACACCTGGCTGACAGATGAGTGACCAGAGACTTGTCACAGGAGGACACTGATCAGAGCTGGAAGCCAGAGGTCAGGTCAGAGGATCCAAAACAAAACAAAACCCTGCTGGAAGGTCTTCACCTACCAACAGAGAACTGCTCTTCTGCTGATGCTGGCTGAGACTCTGCAGACACCAACCACAGCTGGCCAGTGATCCCATCCCTAACCCCCTGTAGGTCAAGTTGTGTGAGCCCAGTTGTGCAGCCCACCCTGTGCCTGGAGGGGGTGAGGAGAAGCAGGCAATCCACAGGGCACGTTGGCTCCCTGCCACCTCTGCTGGGCCTGGCACCACTTGGCCTTCCTGCCAGGAGAAACCCAACCCGACCAAAGTACATTCAAAAACAAAATAAACCAGCCAAACCCCACTCACCACTAAGCTGGTATTAAATTTATAGAAGCGTTGAACTGTCCTGTCACTGAAGCTGTTGCAGAGGTTTTTCTTGACAAAGTTGGGGTGGTTCAGAATGTCGTTTGCCACCAGAGGCTCCTAAGTGAGAGAAGGAGGAGTTGATGCCTTAGAATCACAGGAACAGCAGCTTCTCTGCAGGGGAATTAGAAAAGGTGGGAAGGAGCCCCAGAAGAAAGGAGCCAGACCTTGTGAGTGATGTGCTGCTGCTCCACTGGTGCATGTCCCTTGGGGTCGATGAGGGTTGGGTGTGCCACGAGGTACCCTCTGTCCTCCATGATAAAGCACCTGCCCACAACAGAGCACAAAGCCTCCCATTAGACCCCCTTGGAGAAAGAGACCATCATCTTCTGTCTACAGCTAGAGGAAGGGTTGTTGAAGGCTTCCATTTATTAAAATAAAAGGGCTCTTAAATTCACTGCAGAATCTCCACATCGCTTTGGGTTTTTTTGCTGCCCCAAAGTGAGTTCTGCATTAGAAATTCACATAGTGATGTTGCATTTTCTCTTTAGATACCCACATACCCAAAGCAAACCAGAGGAGCACTGGGAGGATGACAGAAAACCACTTCCCTTCCCAAATTTAAGGTTGAAAAACAAACAAACAGCCATCATGCCCAAACCATGTTATCGAGGCACTCCAGATCCAAACCAGAGTCTACCCCAGGCCCCACCACATGATTAAACAGAGATGCACAAAGGTCTAAATAAAATTAGATACTCCAGATGAACTCAGACTAGTGCTGTGCCATGTGGTTCTGAGAAAAAAAGATTACAAAAGTGAATTTGAATAATCCTAGTTAAAATAACCAGAAATAAACCATCATTGTGACATGCCCACAGAAATTGAAGAGGCTAAACAAAAACAGGAGAGAAGTGTTTTCATTAACAGTTGGACTAGATGAGCTGAAAGGTTTCTTCCAACCAAAACAGTTCTATGATTCATTTAATAAAGAATGGTTTTTTTGCCCAGAATTTCAATTTCAGCACTGTCTAAATATAAAAAAAATATAAATTATATATATATATATAAATAAAATCAGCTATCTTGTGTTCCTGTATTCCTGCAGACTGTTTCCTTTGCTGATCACAGCTGGGTCTTCAACAACAAAAAAAATCCATATAATCTTGATGAGAACAAGCAGCACAAATCTCAGTGGCAATCAGAACACACTGAAAGTACCAGAACCCTAGAATGAAGTGAAGGTGGAAAGCACCTTTGGGCCACCTGCTCAAAGAAAGGAAAGAAAAATAAAATAAGAAGAAGTCTTAGCTGTTTCTCTCCTGAAGGAAGGACTTACCTGATCTTGTTTCCTCCATCTTGGTTGCAGACTGGCAGCAGGTCCATGAGAACTTTGTAGAAGTACCTCAGGGTGAAGTCAATGCCCATGACAGCCACTGAGTGTCCTGAAGACATCTGTGCACTGCAAAGTGGGGAGGGAGACAAAGGCTTTCAGGGCTTTATTAATCATCACTATTTTAATTGCTCAGTTGCCTACTTGAGAAGGGAAGTGGTTTCCTCCACATCAGTGAGCAGCTCCAGTCCACAGTGAGCTCAGTTCACCCCCACTGTGGCTAAACCAACAGGCAGAGCAGCTGTACAGGGTGAGACCAGAGTGCTGAGCCCTTCAGCTCTTGCTCAGCATTGCTCAGCTCCCTTCTCAGGCTGCTCTGCTCCAGCTGAACACCCCCAGGGCTCTCAGCCTGTGCTGGGCACAGAGATGCTCCAGCCCCTCAGCAACTTCCCAGCCTCTGCTGGACTCTATCCAGCAGCTCCTTGTCTCTCTTGAACTGGAAAACCCAGACTGGCCCAAATACTCCATGTTTCCCCACCATCAGTGAAGCAACTGCAAGAGCTCTCCTGGCAGAAGCAGAGTCTAATGGCTGAGTCCATTTGGATGGTGAAAGCTCCAAGCAGATATTACATTCTATCTATGTTGTTATTTCCTCCAAACCTCCTGTCCTAGCAAATTCCCACCTCTCCAGAGGAGAGGCCGTTGGCAACTTCTGATCCATATAAAACCAACTCTGTTTACTGGGCTGAAAAGTTTGTTTGCTTTTCAAGAAGCATAGTGAAGACACAGTCTAATCTAATTTGTAGGTTTATAAATATAGATTCTAGAAACCTGCACTTAATTTATTTTTACCATTACACTTTTTCAGGGGGAAGGAAAGGGATAAAGGATGCCAGTGAAGCAGCCCAGATAGATGTAACTGTATGTGACAAGGCACCAAGCCATGAAGTTACTGCTCTGTCCTGACAGACAAAAAGCCATTAGGAACACTGTAAATATTTTAGCTTCCTTCTTAAGCATTAAATCCTTCTGGTTTGCTGATGCAAGCTGCATTAAATAGCTTCTTGCACAAGTCTTCTATTCCAGCCTCCAGAAAAAAAAAAAAAAAAGTGATATATATATATAAAAAATGGGAATGAGAGATAAGCATCAGCTCCAGATAAGCCAGTGTTGGTGTTTAAAGCCACACAGCAGTTTCTAATGTGAACTCCACTGATTCCTCCCCCACCCCTCTGTTTTATTTTAACTAAGACCTCTGTGGGGATTATAACTGCATGTGACTATAAGCTTCAGGGGTCATATTTACCCAGGAATCACACTCACATCTGCCAAACTTTGTTTAACTGTTCTTTAATCACCTTCTAATAACCCACACGAGCTTCAGGTTCTCAGAGAGAACCGAGACCGTCGCTCGCTAGATAAAAATCAGACTTGTGATTAATTGCACTTCTCTTCTTACACAAAAAAGTGCTTCTTTCTCTTAAGTAAATTCCTCTGTGAGAAGCACCACGCATGCATTAGGCCTGATATTATTCCTGCCAGAAACACCAGGCAGATGTCCTGTGGTGGGAAATGCAGAACAAAGCTGAGATGGCTCTGAGAAGAGCAGAAAAGCAGAGTCCCAGGCTCTGCTGGCTTGGTGATCTCTATTTACCAGTTGCCTTTGTGCTGGTGGGGTCTTGGGAGTGCACACAGCAGCCACGTGCTCAGTGAAAGCCTTGGAAGAGACTCCATGTAAAAAAAAACTAAAATGAAAAACTACCATTTGTGGAACCTGGAAGAGCTTCTGCTGGAAAGGTTCAGTACACAGCCTAGCAACTGACCTTGAAACAGCCTCACCTCAAACCAAACCTCAGCCTTGGGCTGGGGACCTGGCACAAAACCAGCCTGGTCCTCAAGAAAAGGGTCATTCCAGTAGTGACAAGATGTTCAGAGAAAGCCTGCCACTGCCTCTGCCTCTCCTGGTGGTGCCAGTAACTGTACTGAGAAGAAAGGAAACACCAGATTCACAGAAGGACAGACTGGTTTGGGTGGGAAGGGACCTTTCAAGCTCATCTGGTCCAAACCCCCCTGCAGAAAGCAGGGACATCTGCACCTAGAGCAGGGTGCTCAGAGATTAGTGGTCTCAATGAAAAAGTTATTTGCCTACCAGCAGAGAGGGACACATCCCAAACTGCCCAGTGAAAGTGATCCCTCTCCTCCTCCTCCTCACTGTCCTTCCATGACATCTCATCTTTCATACCAACCAATCTTTTTCTATATGCTGTTATTATTCATAGATTAATAGAGCTACAGAATATCATCTTGTTCATATAACAGGGATTTTTCCCTGTGTTTCAACAGACTATTTCCCCTGAACCCACAGAAGGTTTGGTTTTGGGTTCTTGGAACACACAGGAGGGAGTTGCTCAGCACATTTCTCACCTACCCAAAGCACATCCTGATAACTGAGAGTTTTCTTGCTTGACACAAAGCTCAAAACACCATTTACCTGGAAGAATGGACTGTGTGACTGATGGTAACCACGTAGCCAGCACCTCCAACATCTAGGTAGGGACCAGTGAAGGTAATTAGTCCTGGATTAGCCACTGCATGCAAGTACCTAAGGGCAGCCAGAAGAAAGGTGCATAATTAATGCAGGATGTTGCTGCAAACTTTGAAGACAGTATCCTTGATTTTGCAGAAGCACAGACACTGAGTTCTGTGAACAATGTGCTACCAAATTAATGTTTAATATTAAACCAGTCCCTAAGTATGATTAGGGCCCAGACTCAAAGCAGACTTGCTCAATAGGTGGTTCCTCAGTACATAAAACTGCATTAAAAAAAAACTCAGTTTGTGTGTAGAACACATTTCATGTCACTGCAGATATTTTATCCCAGCACAGCATATGATTTGGTGTCAGCTGAGACCCAAACTCACAGCAAAGGCTGGCAAAATTATTAAGTTGCAAAGAGAGAAGAAATGACCCCCTGTAGACAGACATCATACAAGGACACTCAGAAACACCTCCGAAAGTGATTACAAATTACAGCCTCTTAAAACTTATATAAAACAAACCAAAGGCAGGTCAAATACCTTCCTACTGTCATGAGGAAGTTTATAAAACATTCCAGCTGCTGGAAACATTTTTTGTCTATGAAAAATGCCTTGCTTTGCTCTGCCCCATCCCAGTGCAGTAACCCACAAGTCTGGACTGTGCTGTGCAAGTGACTGAATTCTGCTTTATTACACGTGCTGTGCTTGTGTCCTCCTTCCAAAGCACTGTCCTCTGCCTCTAGATCAAATGCAAGACACTGGGGGTGTATTATATAGAATTATTATATAGAATTTAACAGGGCAGGTCTGGTGTGTAGCATATGGAGGCTTCTTCAAAACCACCATTGGAGAAAATCAGAGAAGGGTGAAAACAAAATAAAAACAAAACAAAATTAATAATGAAAAACACTGAGGAGCTTTTAAAATGGAGATGGTGGATTGTAAAAGAGCCTTCAGTTCATTTACAACATTAATGTGCTTTATTTATCTCACCAAAAAGAGCAGGAGGAGCTGAAAACTCCCCCGAATCAGCTAATCCCTAAAGGGGATGCTCATGTTTGGAATATTTATATTCCCATCTGCCATAGCAGGGATAGGAAACTGAAACTAGCACTTCAAATAAAAAGGGTGGGAATAAGAACCAGTGAGGCCTGGAATCAGAACCAACGAGGCCTGGAACCAGAACCAACGAGGCCTGGAGCCAGAACCAACGAGGCCTGGAGCCAGAACCAACGAGGCCTGGAACCAGAACCAACGAGGCCTGGAACCAGAACCAACGAGGCCTGGAACCAGAACCAGTGAGGCCCAAAAGCAGAACCAGCAAGGTCCAGAACCAGAACCAGCAAGGTCCAGAACCAGCAAGGTCCAGAACCAGAACCAGCGAGGCCCAAAACCAGAACCAGCAAGGTCCAGAACCAGAACCAGCAAGGTCCAGAACCAGCGAGGCCCAAAACCAGAACCAGCGAGGCCCAAAACCAGAACCAGCGAGGCCTAGAATAAGAACTCAAATCAGAATCAGAACCATTAAGGCTTGGAATCAGAACCAGTACAGTTTTAAACCAGCTGTATTTAAGCACCAAACCTTTTACCCACAACGAAAGCATTTCTAGTTAAATAGTTTCCAGCTGGCCACAAAAAAAGCCCCCAAACCAACGCAGGCTACAAAATCAACACCAACTATTTTCTTTATTGCCCTCCAAGATTATCCAAAGCTTTGATAACGGGACCCAAACCTCACCATTGTCTCCTGGTGGGATCAAATGCTTTGTCCATGAGGGAACCGGGGTAAATTCGGAGCACCCCATTGGGGGTTGCTATGTAACGCCTCACAATGGAACTGTTGAGGCTGCTGATTTCCATCTGTGTCATCCATTCATCTGTGACGTGACTGGTAGCCATTACTTCATTTCTGACAGAGAACTGCAAAACAAAGGCAGAGCTGGCAGGGTTCCTCTAAGACTTGCATGAAAAGATAAGAAGCTGCTCGCGGGGTTTCCGAAAGAGCGAATGGAGATCATCTCAAACTCAATTACTTGTTTAAAGTCTTCTCACACCAGATGGATCTGGCACATTCCAAGCAAAGGAAAAGCTTATTTTCATGAAATGTTGTCGTCGTTATCTCTGCAGCTTTAACTTTTTTGCTTTTTTTTATTCATGTAAATATAAATACTGCTCCACTTGCACATACAATAGAAATTCCTCATTTATATGCTTAAGAACACAAAGATATTTCTGCTAAGAATTTACCATAGCTTTAATTTTTCTAGTGGTTCTTTCAATAGCTGTTTGCAACTCCCCCCAACCCCAAGGTGGAAGCTCTCTCTCCCTCCTCTCTCCACTCTTCTGGGCCTTGAAGCCCATGGCCATCTCTCTAGGGATGGAAATACTACTCCAAACCAGTAGCAGCACTCCATCAGGAGATCAATGGCTCAGGTATTCCTCTCCTGGATAAATCACAGACTGGTTTGGGTGGGAAGGGACCTTCCAAGGTCATCTAGTGCAACCCCCTTGCAGGGAGCAGGGCCATCTGCACCTTGAGCAGGGTGCTCAGAACCCCCCAACCTCACCTGGGATGGTGCCAGGGATGGGGCAGCCACCACCTCTCTGGGGGGACAGGCTCTCACCACACTCAGCATCAAAAAACCCTCTTCCTTGCATCTCACCCAAGCTGGAGAGGTGGGATGTGCAGCAACCAGGGTGTCCAGGGCTACCCAGGACTTACCTTGAGGCCAGGATTGGCAATCAGGCGTGTGTTGTCGCTCAGGTATGCTGTGTAGTGCTCCACCATTCTCTTGGTCTCAGGCTGGCTGAGATGTTCATAAGGAGAAGAGAAGCTGCCTGCTGAGAGCATCACTGTGGGACTTTCTAAACATAGTAAAATATGAGAAAGTTAAGGGCAAAGTAGGGCACATATTTCATAATAAACACATTGGTGCCATGGACGAGTATTTAACGTGGTGTCCTAGCTGAAGGAGGAATTAAGTTGCTCCACTTAACTCTGATCTCTCTGTGTTACCTGGTAGGCTTTAGTGCCCTTGTTCTCCAAGTCTAAACTATTTCTTAATTACTAATTTTTGAAAGACTACAGAAGCTGTTTTCTCCTCCTCAAAAAAATATTTTGTGCTAAAGAAATGATTGATCCATATTTAGGTTGGACACAATAAACAAAAATGAGCATTGCCACTTACAGGCAATAAACAAATGAAGAATTACAATAAACATGTAGCAGTCTGGGGTGATTTTCAGAACAGACTAAGTCAACTTTCACTGTGCAGAAACTGCAATGCCAGAGTGCCTTTTTAAAAAGGAAAATTACTATGACAATGGAGGGCCTAAGGTTGAGAAGAATGGCTTTGCTGAATATTTGACCCATGGAACCCAATTTCCCCATGTGTAATGATCTCCAAAGGGGGAAAAAAAAAACACTGGAGCATGTGAAGTGTACTGCTTTTATTCACATTCCTCTAAAAAACAGCACCATACATCCAGAGACCATATGTACTGCAGTCACTGCTTATGAACTTCTAGTACAGTCGTTCATCTGCTTCCCAGACCAAATATTCTGATGGGATTGCATTTTGCTCTGCATGAAGTTTTTCCACTTGTCAGTTTGGTATTGCATTTTTGGGATATTTTCCATTTATATCTTGTCCTTCTGGGTATCAGGGAATCAAGACTATGCACCACATTAAAGAAGGAAAAAAAAACCTCATCTTTTAAACAATTGGCAATGCAATTTCCATAGGTTTGTCAAGTTCTTCCATAAGTCCTCCAGTCTAATCTCACTTAGCTGTTTGTGGGACTGCAATATAGCAAAGAAAATACCACAACTCTGCCCCTAATCCACCACGAGTCCTTCAAACCTCACTACAAACAGAAGCACTTAATTCAGAACTTCTTATAATATAGCACAGATTTTTAGCAAAACCCCCAAGATTTATACTTAAAATATGAAAGCTTGTCACTTATGATGCTTATATTAAAAAACCCTCTATGTTCTTAGAGTATCTTGGGTTTAATTATTCTCTGCTTTCCAAACATTAGCATTTACCCTGCCATGGAGACTCTCCCTCTTTCCAGTGATGTTTGAGCAACTCCTGAAATGAGCCAGGTAGAGCAGAATCACTTTTCAAAAGCAGGAACAGGTCAATAACCTGAGAATTTTTAAGCATTCAAGGAGGATCTGGAAACCATCACCCCACTGATGTTCTCAGCTTCCCCCACCAGACTTAACTTCTTACTTCACATGGATCAATGGTATTAAATGCTTATGGCAGTGAGCAACCTGCATCAATCCAAAGTCAAAACTTCTGAGTGACTGGCTGAGACTTCATCCTACTTGTGTTTAGTTGTTCACAGGCTGCTTTGCAGCCAAGAGGATTTAAGTTTGAAGCTTGCTGAAACATCTCTCACTCTCCCTTTCCCACTCTCTGGGAACTTGGTGGAGCAAGACTCAGTGCCTTGACAAGTAGCCCCACTGTGCAGTGCAGATCAGCCCTTGGAAACAGAAGTATTTCCAGTGTTTTCAGAGAAGAATTTTCCTTTCTACTGCCACACTCCTCAGAAGCACATGTGAGGTGGTCAAGAGGAGCCACCAGAAAGCTTTACCTAAGGTAGCCAGCTGCTTGAAGTGCAGGCAGGCATTGGGCTGGCCCAGCAGGTCCAGTCGATGATACAGGAGCTTGCTGCTGGGGACAGTGTTGAGATTCTTCAGCTGTTTCACAGGTATTTCTGGCTGTATGACCACGACACACAGGATAAAGGATGTGTCCTGCACCTGAGAAAGATGGGCAAGTCATCAAGCAGCATTAAAAAGGTGGAGGAGTTACAGAACTTTTCCATTTAGCATTCCCACTCTATGTGCTCATCTTGTCCACTGATGGAAAGCAACACCACGTGCTCAAGGATCACAGTTCCCTTTCTCTCTCTGAAAAAGTCTTTTTCAAAGAAGCCAATGTGGGCTTGATCCTACAGAAAACAGAGACAAGGGCTGTGCTCAAGCCATTTTGGTCTCCATGCAGGATAGAGACACTTGTCTTGCTTGGACTGATCCCTGCAACTCAGCCCCATAGAGCTCCCTTCCAGTCTGTGGGCAGCTTGTGTGTATCAGAGACAATAAACTGTATAAAAAATACTTTTCCCTAATCTATGCACTAAATAAAAATATTTTGTTTTCAGGGAGAAAATATTACATGAACACCTTGATTTTGTTGCTCCATTAGCAATAACTTCTAACCCTGATTTGTGGGCACCTTCTGAAGTGTCATTAACAGAGGAGAGGCCTCAGGTTCAGAGCTGCTAAAAACACACTGATGTTCCCACTTCATGAACAACACAGCCCAATTAACTCTCAAAAACAAGATTTTATCATGACCACTCCAAATCATCTGCTGCATGTGTCACATGCTTTGCTGGTTTGTGTATTTTAAGCATCCCAAAACAGATCAGACTAGCACAACTGGGGAGTTGCCCAGCTGCTCTGCAAGTGTTTGATATTTAATGTAGCATTACAAGATTAGAAAAGGAGCTCCAGGCACCCTCCTAGGTGACTTTCTGTTACACAATGACAGATTGAATCTCTTAAAAACTCCTCAGCTTCACCTTTTAGGTTGGATATTCACTGGATACTGTGAAATGATCCACAAGTACCCTCTTGAGTTTGTTGGCATGAAGGAGGAGTATTATGTACTCCTTGGCCCCAAACATAACAAGGGTATTAAGCAGAAGAATGACTCAACCCTAGACACTGTCTCAGCACTGTATTTAAACATGGGCTCTGTCTGTGTCTCCTGGCTTGCAGGGTGACATCCAGACCAGTGTGGCTCTATTTCCATTGGGAAAGCACAAGCATCACCTCTGTGTAACTGTACATTACACACATCTTACAAAACAAGTGCTTTCATGACAGACACACCTCTGAAGGTGACACAGGAACAAACCTGAAATGGTGATTTCATGGGCTCCTCACTGCAACAAAAGCCACTTAGATGCAGTTTCAGGCTTCAGTACAGAGCAATACTTCGGCTTCACTAAGTTCAATACATTCATGTACCCTTCAGGATATTAATTTGGGCTGTGCCATCCCACCACAGCATCACTTCTAAGTCCTTACCATTTTCCAAGCATAGCTGACATTGTAGGCTTCTTTTCCAACCTCTCTCAGTTTGTTGACGTGCCAAGAGAGAGAGGAGTTCACAGGGACTGTGATGATCTGGCTGCCCAGGGGAATGCTGCTTTGGCAAACAGAACACACAGCATTTTACTGACTGCTGACAAAGCTCTTCAGCAAAACTCATC
This sequence comes from Ceyx melanurus, assembly GCA_024611195.1. NCBI lineage: Eukaryota > Metazoa > Chordata > Aves > Coraciiformes > Alcedinidae > Ceyx > Ceyx melanurus. Next base: position 4,144 of record JANHGL010012100.1, on the reverse strand, counting down.
TACTGTACACATAAAAATACCATGAGATCAACTGTTATGTGTCTTGGGTGAAGGAAAAGCGTGTGTATGCTGAAAATGCACCAGCACAGAGTTAAAACACATACTCAGACTAGACAAAGGCTGAAGAAAAACCCAGATCAAACAGTGGAAAAGCTTCCTGAGCTGGAAAAGAGACTTTACAAGGAGTATCCCCCCAGCCCTGCTGTGGAAAGTGCTGCTTTGATAAAACAAAGACATTTGGAGGAAAAAAACAAAGCAGAACTGTTCTGGTTTCGGAGGCAGAGAAATCCTTCTGAGTGTCCTTATCCAGGACAAGGAGCTTCACCTTAGATTCTCTTAAAACTTTCTCTTAAAACTCCTCTGGAAAGACTTCTAGTGCCCCAAGGGTGGCTGATCCCAAGTCCTACCTCAGGATGTTCTGGCGAACCAGCTCGAACTTGGGAATGTTCTCATAATGGATAATATCTGTGTGCAGAGGGGGTTCAGACAGCAGGTAGGGCCTGGTCAGGGATGGGTGCATAAGAGTGTAGCCTAAAAAGACACAAAACCAAACACTGGATGCATTAGAATAACTGGGTGCAGGGTAAAACCTCAACAGTACAGTCAGTACACAGAGTTTTTCAAAGGCTTAAGAGATATCAGGAAATAATGTCATTGAAGAAGCTGCCAAGACCTTGCAATAAAGAGGCTGGGATCAGAGGGAAAGGGCTGAGCACACACACACCAGTTATGAAAACCTCAGAGGTTACAGGTGTAGAAAATCTCAACAGCAAGGCAGTATTTCCACAGCAAAACTCCAGTAAAGACATTTCAGGTCATGGATCCACCTGCAGTCTCCAGCAACTCCCAGGCAAAATGAAGCAAACAACATGCAGTTCAACTTTTAAGCAACATTATCCTTCATTATTAGTAGCTATTTAGAGGCATGAGGATTAAAAGTTTGCTTTTGATGGTTAATGACCTCAGTGGGACTAGAAGAGATGAGCTGAGCCCAAAAGTTACCTTTATTATCAATGAGGAAAGTGTAGGAACCCAAGGAGTCTTGATAGTAGGTGACATCTTCCAAGATATAGGCAAGATTAACATCTACTCCAACAATCCCCAGCAGCAGGTTTCCAAAGTAACATGGTTTACTTACAGTCATTATCAGGCCTTGGAATGAGAGAAAGAACATCAAACCATCAGCAATAATACCTAGATAGTTATTTTTAGAGGAAACAGCTTTATCATTTCAAAAGGATATACAGTTCAATTTTAGATAATATTCCTTGCTGGAATATGGGCTAAAACTTGGCACATTCACAGGGAAGAGAAGCAGGTTGTCTGTCTGGTCTGGCTGTTGTTAGCTGCTAATTCCCATGTTTCTGAGAGTGATCAAATTTAATCAGTTTATTAAAATACACCCCACAATTAACGTTTTGGGGATTTGGCAGTCTAAGAATGGACACCTTACAGATCAGAAAAGCATTTTCATGACAAACCAAGACAGCATTTTGTTCCTTTAACATCATTTAAGGCACGTTAAAAAAAATAGAGAGAGGAGGAACAGAAGTCGTGCTTGTAAAGCAACAACAGGGGTGGATTATTGCTCAGCTAATTGCATATTCAGAATATTAAACCTCCTCTGCTTAATTAAATCCCAATACAGCCACTGTACTGGGAATTATACCCATAACAGCACAATGGTTTGGGATTCATCTTGTGGCAAGGGTAAAAACTCTTGGAAATTCCTCCCTTCTGCTTTCTACCCCACTGCTATTTGGAAACTTGGTGACTCTTCCCTTGCAAACCAATATAAGACTCATTTGCATGTATAAGCTTTTAAGTACAATCTGAGATGTACTCAAGACAAACCTTCTCTATTGCACCATTTCTAATCCTTCTGTTGCTCCAGTTTTCCATTGTGCTTGCATATGGATTTGTGAGAAAATAATAACAGTACAGATTAACAAGGTGAGGAAATGCAGCAAGTAGTGAGCACCCTGACTCAGAGAGTCTTGCATTTGCTTCCAGACTTCACACACAAGGCAAATGTGCAACCTAAACTCAGTAACCCTTGAATCACTGAATTGTTTGGGTTGAAAACCCCTTAAGAACACTGAGTCCAGCACTGCCATTGTGAAACCATCACTATCCCATGGCCCTCAGCACCACACCCTCAGTGCTCTGAAACCCCTCCAGGGGTCATGGGGACTCTACCCCTGCCCTGAGCATCCTAGGACAGGCCTGGAGGGGAAGAAATTGTTCCTCAGCTCCAACTTAAACCTTCCCTGGGGCAACTTCAGGGTGGTTCCTCTTGTCCTGGTGCCTGTTCCTTGGAAGCAGAGCCCAATCCCCCTGGCTCCAGCCTCCTGCCAGGAGCTGCCAGAGCCAGAAGGTTTCCCCTGAGCCTCCTTTGCACCAGGCTAAAAACTACTCAGCATAACCTTCAACAACTCTGTACTAGCTGAGGCTAAGAACGTGCCAAGTCCTGAATGAAAAGAGAATGTGATCAATTGTCAAAGCAATAAAAAAAATCACAAATGCATGTCCTAATGTCACTGGGATGGTCAAATAAACACCAGATGAGCTTCCCAAGAACAAGCCTTGTAAGATGACAGCATATTTGAGAATATGGAAGCAAGAGCACCTCATCTCTCCCTCTTTTACACCTGAAACCAGGGGGAGCACTCACCATCACCCATTTCATCTGAGAAAGGCAGGCTGAAAACAGCCTCATCAATCATCCTGTTGGGGAGGTTGGTGTAGAAGCGGCCGACTGTGGTTTCCAGGTTACTCAGCTGGTTGAGGACCATCATGCTGCCCTTGACCACAGGCAGGGCTGTTCTGTCTGGCACGCCATACTTCACCCAGTTCTGCTCTGCCAGGTCCCTCAGAAAGGCCAGTTCCTTCAGCCCTGTCACTCCCTCTGCAATCAGAGAGGGGAGAAAGAGAAGGAAGGGGATAAAAGCAGCTCCATTTCCATCAGGACTTACTGCAAAGTACTGTAAATAAAGCCACACAGGTTATACTGGAGGGCTGGATATTCTATAGGCTCAACTCAGAGATAAGGTGAAGTGCTGAAAGCTTAGCAGGGTTTTAGGAAAAGTAATTAGCTGCTCCAAAAGTTAATGAGCTTGCCTCTCACATACTGTTGCACGGTACAAAAAAATTGACCATGCTGCTCACATCACCACTTGAAACAAAGATCTTTCAACAAGGACTTATGTGACCCATAAATCCACAGGACAGCTCTTTGTTCTCCACCGGTGGCTTGTCCACATAAAGGAGCAGGAGCATATTATCCACCCTTGGAGATAACAGGCTTTGTTCTTTAGCTTAAAGTTTCACATTTTACTCTAGTCTCAGGCTTAATTCCTGCAGACAAATCAAAGACTTTTGGACGTGTTAGGTCTCAAAATGAGTATTTAAATTTGCAATCTGATAACACATCAGCTAAAGCCTCAGTTTCCTCGGCCAGAGTCCAGGTGCAATTTCTAGTAACACAAAATAGAGCCTTCTGACTGAAAAGGCTTTGTTGGAAAAAAGCACAGGATGCCAAATCTTCAACACTGACCTTCGCTCTGAAGTTGGGTTTTATGTTATCAAAGCATTTCTGGCCACATTTGGCCTTACCTTCATGCTCCTTGGCCAGCAACTGGAGGAGAAGTGAGTGACAGACACTCTCATTTAGCAAACATGGGTGGTGTCAGGCAGGTTCACAGCTGCAGCACTTAGAATTCAGTCTGGTTGCCACCAGACAGCTGAGGCAACAAGAGCAGCTGCACTGGGATCTAGAAGCAGTGACACTCAGTTGATGCACCAAAGAGGTAACATCTGGATGCAACCTCTGGATTACACTGGCCAAAATCCATTAAACTGCTCCCAGGAAGGTGTGGGATTACATTTGGACAAGCTTAATAAACAATGAAAGGGAATTTTCACCCCCTGGAAACACAAAAGGGTTTCTCACCGTTCATAAGTGCATAAGTCAGAATCATGACTGAGTTATTGAGGAAACTATTTTCTTCACTGATGACACGTAGAGTGGCTTTTTTATCATCTTCTGGGGAATCTTTTGATGTAACAGAAAAAAAAGACTAGCACCAGTACTCATTGTCTTCCTCTCATATTTCCTTTTAGAAACATGCCACACTTAGATTTT
>JANHGL010012094.1:0-21102 GCA_024611195.1 Ceyx melanurus | reverse complement strand
CGCCCGCTTGCGGGGGGTCTCGCCGCCCGCCGGGGCCCGGGTGCGGGGACAACCCGGCGGGGGGGCCTCCCCCGGGGGGGTTTAGGCCCCCCATGCCCCCCGCTCACTGAGGCTTCTTTTCTCCCTGGTCAGCCCCCCCCCCCCATAGTCGGTTTTGGGGGATCTGCGTTTGTGGGTGCGTGTGTGTGTGTGGGGTTCGGTGTTTCTTTTCGTGCGGAGATGGTGGTAGTAAGGGCGGGGGTCCGCGGCCGGAAGCTCGGAGTGGGGGGCACGACGACGAGGAGGAGAACTTCAGCGCCGTTCCCGGGGGTGGCTGCTTTTTGTTACCTACGCGGAAAAATAACAGCCCGGGTACGGCTGTCTTCGCGTAGTGTTTTGCCTGTAGGGGGTGGGGGGTGTAAGGGAGGCTTTTTTTTGTTGTTGTTGTTGTGTCCCCCCCTCCCTTGTTTTCCTGTTGTGGCTGTTTCTTCCTCAAATGTAGTCCAAACGTTCTGTACGTGGGGTTTCTCTTCCTGTCCCCCGTCCCCCCCATCTTTTTTTGCTGCTCTTCTTTTTGTGAGTGTGAAAGGGTCTGGAGGGGTTCAATGTTTTGCATTTCAATCAAAATGTAATTTTTCTCTTCCCCATCTCCGCGCCGGTTCATATTACTGTTTTCGCACCTTCTTCCTTTATTCCCTGCGCGCACACGCACGCACACAAAAAGCCGTGTAAAGCCTTTATGGTCTATGGGCACAGCAGCCCCCGCTCCCCACACTTCCACTCAGAACCGGAGCGGTGCTGGGCTCGGCAGACTCCATTATGAAGCCATGGGTTTGTTTTTTTGCGTGGCCTTTGCTAGCCAGGGGCATCTTCTCACTCCCGACCTCCTCAGGTGGGACCGAGGTGGCCCTCCTGACCCGCCTCCCCTCCCCCCACCCTAAGGTAGTCCGTGTGTCTCCGGTCGCCGTCGGCGCCGATACAGCGCAGGGAGATAAACTCTATCGTGTGTTTATATAATGGCCTTTGTGCCCGTGTGTGGGTATTTTATATTATATAAAAAGGGATTGGTGCAAAATGGTGTGTGTGAGGAAGCAGCACTGTTGGCTGGATAGTTGTTTTTGTTTTATTTTAAGGTGGTTTTTTTGTGTGTGTGGGTTTTTTTGTGGGTTTTGGTTTGGTTTTTTTGTTGTGTTTTTTTTTGGGGGGGGGGGTTGGTGTTTTTTTTGGTGTTTTTGTTTTTTTTTTTTTGGTTTTTTTTTTTTTCTTGCCGAGGTTGTGTAGTATATTGTAGGTGTCTGTGTAATGTTGGATATTCATGTATGTGAACACTCATTCAGACTGCACACTTGCTTTAAGGTTCTATGTGTGTTAATCCCTTATGGAAAACTAAATGGTTTAAGTAAATTATTGCCCTGCAGCCCCTGGGAATGCTGCCTTGGCTGGAGAGCGAAGGGAGGGTGGCAGGGCAGGGGGGGTTAAACCGGTGGGGGTGTCAGGAGGGAGGGCTTTTTAAATTTTACACATCTAAATAATATAGACTCATATAGGTTTCGTATATAATAATACCAATTCTATACATTAAATTTTCTTTCTTGTAATAGTAGACCTGAAGATCAGATGATAAGGGCAGAAGCTGTAGATGGTGAGGGTGTCTGTGTGAAATAGAAGCAAATGTGGTAGATGCTTAAACTCCTGGAGCAGTTGTTGGGGGGGTGGGTTCTGTGTGTCCTGCCCCCTCCCTATGGATCCAGGCTGGTGCTCTCTGGCTGTCTTCCACCCAGGTTTTCTAGGCACACTTGGGTGTGTGTGTGTGTGTGTGTGTGTGTGTGTGTGTGTGTGTGTGTTGGGGGGGAGATAAGGCAAAATGACAGCTGTGTGATGCCATGATTTTTCACTCCATTATCCTGCTTCCCGCTTCCACCCCCTTGCCCCAGAGCATTTTTTAGATTCCCCTTTGGAGCCTGTTGCTTAATCAGCTAGAAGGGCTGCTGCCTCGTTGCATGAGAAACCCTTCTTAACCTGGCTCCTGCCTGTCCCAGAAGGGTGGGACCAAATTTAGACTTGGAATTGTAGCATTGCAGAGCAGTAGGTGTGGAGGGGACCCCATTGGGACCTGTTGCCCAACCTCAGCAGCTTGTTGGGCTGTGCTTGTCCCATCTAGGAGTTGGGCTCCAAGTGAAGCACTCGGGGTTTGCAAGCCTGGGCAAACATGGCCATGAAGGAAGGAGGTATGAGTGCTGTCTTCTTGACAGTGGTGTGACGGGTTCCTGGGGATACAGACCTTTGATCGTTTATTGGAGTAGGAGTGTAACCAAGTCAGATATATGTTAATGTGGTTACAGAGAACAGCAGGCAGCGGATAAAAATCATGTCTGTTTGCGGCGCCCTCACCCAGGTCTGACTGCCTCCTCGTTTGGTTCCCAAGGCTCTGCCTACATTCCTTGTAGTAAGAAAGTCAGAGATGGCCACAGGGTTCTGTAGACTTTAGACACACAGAAACCTGCATGCATTAGTAAATACTAGGTGAGGGGACTCCACCTCTTAAGTGTTTTGTGTGTGGTTTCTGGTGGCTGGAGCTCTGCTTTCAGGGTTCACTATGTCCCCTGAATGCCTTGATAGGATTATTTCCCTGTATGTCGCTGCAGCCCGTCCATTCCTCTTTCTGTAATCCCATCTCCCGGGGCAAAAGAAGCAGCTCTGGGTTTATAGTATGCTCAGAATCCTGTAGCCGGGATTATTATTTTTTTTTTTTTGTGCTTGTGTCTCACAAAGCCATTCCTCCCTCCTTTCTTTCACTGATGCTTCCCTTCCCACTGAGCTCCAGCAAGGGAAAGTTCCTCTCACCTACTTGTGAAAATATGAATCATTCCTCACCTTTCCTGTCTCCAACAGGCTCTGTGTCTGCATTTTACACACTAATATTGTGGCATTGCATAAATTGGGAGTGTGGCAAATCCCTCTAAAAAGCTGTCTTGAGAAGAGCCATGGTTCCTAGAATAAGTTGGTGGCTATGGAAGGAGCAAGGGAAAGTGGGCAGTTAATGGGGCAACTGCTGGAACTGTGTTTGGCCAAGGTGTTTGGAGCAGAAGTTGAGGTTGGCAGGAAGAACAAACTCTGTAGTCATGGTCCTTCCACCTTATTGGTTTTCTGTGGTAGGTGAGTAGGCTAAGCCTGGGCATGTTGGTGGGGGTATAGCAGGTCAAAGGGTTAGCTAATCACCTCAGGTAAAGGGATGAGGAAAGGCCTGAGCTGCTAAAAACAAACAGCTGGCACGCCTAGGTGGGCAACAGAGGCGGAGAGGCTTGGGTAGACCAAAGGAGGCTGTTATCCCATCAGCAGAAGTGAACAGAGATAAGCAAGTGGTGTTCCTAGTCAGTGCATGTCTTGCAGGGTTCAGTTCAGTCATGTTTTCTCCCTGTCCCCTGTGCTAGCCCCTGCCTAGGGGTGATGGAGTCGCTTGCTTCTGGCAGTTTGTCTGTCTCTCACAGCCTGTGGGTCCTGTGCTTTATTGCCACTGAGATGATAGTCTAGGGCTGGGCCAGAGAGTGCTCCTTCTCATAGTTTATTATGCCTCTGCCTCATGATACCATGTAGGTCACAAGGGGCAATACCATCTCTCTTCCTGGTAGTATGAAGTGATGCCCACTGAAAACTTCTTAGGAGGAATTTCCCATCCTCCCCACTGCTAGTCTCTGAACAAAATGGTGGGGAAGAGGTTCAATCCTTTATTCCCATAATGGGAACATGGTAAACATATATTGAGAGTCGTGTTCCTGCAGTGTTTCTAGTTCATGCTGTCCCCGGACATCCAGGAGATCAGGAGAGGGGATAGAGGCTGTGTAGAATGTGAAGCATTTCAAGAATAAAGACTGTACCCTTCCTCTTGGAGAAGTGGAGAGGTGTCTTCTGTTGTCTTACATGATTCACTTCTTGTTTCTGCTCTGATGCTATGCTTTTTGTGCTTCTTTTCTCAGCCTGACCGAACCATGGAGCTTCGAGTGGGGAACAAATACCGCCTGGGCAGAAAGATTGGCAGTGGTTCATTTGGAGACATTTACTTAGGTGAGTGTGAGTCTCCATCCCTCCACCTGCAAGCTTGTTTTTATCAATTACGTCATTGTTTTGGGGTTGTTTTTCTTGCCTGTTGATATTTGTGGGCAGTACATAAGGTTGGAGGTGGTGAAGAGAAAAAGAGCTTCAAGGAATACTGCTAGTAGCTGCCAGTGTGATGGCAAAGAAAGTGGGATGAGCTCAGCTTTGCCTTGCAGATGTTGGAGAGAGTGGTGTTTGATCAGACTGATGTAGATTTGAACTGTTCAGGGCATATTTGTCATACATCATACTCCAGCTCTCTTGTCTCCTTTGCTTGAGCTTGGGTGTGTGGGTATGAACACTGCAAAGAGTGGGTGGTGGAAAGGGAGGAGATGGCTGTTCCTTCAGGATAGAAGGAATAAAGTTTTGGGAAGATTGGTAGTGGAAGAAGTGGTCCAGCACCTGTGAGAGGTCTGAGCCCAGGAGGTGTAAAACAGGTCAAAGGGGCCAGCTTGCTTCAAGTCCTGAGGCCCAGATCTGTTAGATCTCTAATGGGATTTAGTGTTAATGTCTGGAATGACCTGAGCTGGGATCTCAATGGACAGAGCCTATGAGATCCTGAGTTTCCTATTACCACAGCAGGTCACTTGGGGAGAAGCTCTTCCAAGCCACCACGCTGATAAAGTAGATATGTTCCCTGATGCTTGCCCTGCTGATGTTTTAATTGGCTCCAACCATGTGGGGCCAGAGTGGCAAGACTACCTAGTAGCCCGATCGATCCCTCTGTGGGAGCTGGTGTGGTTTTGTCTGTCATCAGCTTCTCACCACTACCTGTTTAGCTGTAGTCCTGCAGGCCAGGGGAATGGTTGCCTTCTCTCCATGTTTGCACCCTTTGGGTACTTACAGGTGGGTGTCATGTGCTCCTTCACTGTGACTTTGCTCAGCTGAGTTGTGTTTTGCTTCCCAGTATATCCAGCACTCCTCATTCTTGCTGCTCCTTTAGTTTTTTCCAATTGGTCCATCTGCTGAGTAGTTTGGAGCCCACACAGCGTTCAGGGTGTGGCATTTCCAGTGCCTGGCAGAGAAGGGCTACCCTTGAATGATCTGTAATGTGATGCCTCTGCATAGGCTGCTTTGGGTCTCCTTGGTTTCCCCCATCACCAACACCGTATTGAGTTGCAGAATTTGCCTTAGTGTGCTGTCAGCTGTGTTGTAGGTGATCTCTTCTAGGTTCTGCAACATCTTCCTGGCCCTCCCTGAGTTCCTTGCATCAAATACCTTTAGTTCAGATTACCTTTCCTAGTATTTGTAAATCACATTCTGTTTTCTACCTCTGGCCTTTATCTCCAGTTCCCTTTTGCTTTATTATTCTCTCTTGATTGGTGTTGGCAGCCTCTCTTGATTAAGTATCCTGTGGGAATCATCAGTAACAGGCTTTGTTGCCACCTTTATCCAGAGCATGAACAAAGATGATAAATAATGGATCTGTGATCCCAATTCCACCGTGTGCTGCCTTTACTGCAGCCTGCTTCTGTGTGCCGCTCCTCTGTGGCCCTCCAGCCAGTTAGTGTCTCGGGTGGCAGTGCTTTTAATTCCCAAGAGCTAGGGATTGAGGGTGATATCCCAGACAAAGCATTTTCCACCTGTGCTAGGGCTTGAAGCCTTCCAAGCCATCTCTAGGACAGTATAAATTATCAAGGTCTTGCCAAACATCTGGGGCACATATGAAGAAAGAAGGAAGGTACTGAATGGAAACGTCTTGAGACTGTATTCCTCTGCACCACATAACAGGTTATTCACCTGTGCAAAGGAGCCATGGAAAACAGACTGTGGTGGAGGTGTTCTGCCCCCCTTGACTGAACCAAGCATGAGAGGGTGAGGAAGTCCTGGTGCCCTGGTGTAGTGAGCACAGAGGGGTGTCTCCAGCTGCTGAGTTCAACCAAGTTACTTGAATGCAGTATCAAAGCCCTTGTGATGTTTATTGAGGTGCAAGCCAGTGTGTTTTGAAGCAGTGATAGTGAGACTTCTTGGAGCCTGGGTGACTCCCCAGCCTGGAGGGATTGGGCATGTAGTCTCTGATGGTGCGTCTGGAGGACGCTTCTGCTCACGCTGTCCTTTCACGATCTGCTTTGCAGACAGAGGGACTCATTCACAAGGACTTTTCTTCTGCACCAGATTCATTGCAGTTCTCTCTCTTGATGATGGTGTGGAGATGGACCAGAGAAGCAAGGCTTGTCTGTCTCTGAAGGCGAGCATGGATGATACAGTTTATCCCCAGCTTTTCCTTTGGGATGTTAGTACCTTCACCTGCTCTGTAACCTGTACTGTGTGTTGTGGTCTTTGGGATTTGGTTTTGGGTTTTCCTGTCAGAAGGAGACTTGAATTTCTGCATGGACAGACACAAAGGATGGACTTCTGTTAATCCTTGGCTGGGGCTTGGAGCACAATGCCTTTCTTCATACCTGCCCTGGGGATAGATGGACTGGGAGGGGGGGATATTGGCTTGGGAGGGTGGAAAGTGACTGGTCCTTGTCTAGCCTATTTGCCTCTAAAAATGCTCAGTCAGAAAAGCAAAACCCAGTTTGCGGAGGAATTGCTGAGACCTTTGGGTTGTCGGAGGAGAGGTGCTTTGTCAGAGATGTTGGCCAAGAGGCAGGGCAGGGTTGCTGGATGTGGGAATTGTTGGGGTCTGGAGGAACCGCAGAGGATGTTGGCAGTGGAGAGGAGCTGTGGATGGTGGGGCAGACAAAGCATGCTGGGACCTGTTCTGACTGGGGACAGTTCCTGGTCGTAGGCTCCTCCCTTGCTGGGAGGGGAGCGCCTTTCCTTTGTTTCCTGGCCTGTTAACTCTCTCTCGCCCTATCTGACTTCTTCCGTCTGTTCCCAGCCCTCCATTCTTCCCATGCCAAGCTGCCGAGAGGGGAGCAGGCAATAGGGAGAGTGGGGGAACGTTCCTGTTGGCGTGTCTGATACACAGGGAGGGGGTTGTTTATTGTATCAGACCTGCAGCAAAGCTTTCACTTGGAACAGATCCTGTTTAGCCGGTGACATCCCCTGTCCCTGGGGCCCTGTTTCAAACAGCTTGTGATGAATGAGTTGAATTTGTGCAGCCCCCACAGCGGAGCCAGACTGGGGGTGGATGTTAGGAATTATCCCCAATCCTACATGCGTCTCTCGGGCGGCTGAAACTAGGCAGGCTCTGCTGCGTTTGTCTGAAACATGGTGCTTTCCAGTCTGGAGAGGGAGCAGAGAACTGTTGCTTTTATACTTGTACCTTTAAAAAAGATGGTTGGTTAATGCATGAAACAAAGGATCAGAGAGACTCCTGCCCTTTAATTACTTCCTCACTTGGTGTGGTCTCAGTCTGAGTAGCTCTCTAGTCAAAAAATGGTAGAGGGGGCAACCTGAAGACATATGGGGATTGGGGGCGGGTGAGCCTAAAGTGCTCAGTGACACCCCCCTAAGCAAATAATAGCTCCTCAGTAGGTCTGGTTAGTCCTACTTTTGCAGATCCAGGCCACAGAGTTGTTTGTTCTTTTTCTAAGAGTCTAACACCTGTGTTTGAGTGATGGAGGGTGTGGGGCTGAAGGCCATGCTGATCATTTGAATGGCATATTTACATTTTGCAGACTCTTAAATGTTGTCTTGATGCTTACTCCTTTCCCTTTTCCAGCTTTACATGCTAACTGGTAACACTCCCAAGTTGCAGACAGCCTAGTAGATGGATGCATCATCATCATCCTAACTAAACAGGGTAATGTGGAGATGAGAACTCATTCATCTTTCCACTGTTCAACTTGGGGAGTAGGGTACATTCGAGATGCTAATGCTACTGCTGCCAAAAGTCAGCAAGACTTATCATTGTGTGTGTGTCAGCAGATGCACTAGGAGAAGGAAAAATTCCTCCAGGGAATGGACAAGGAGCTGCTGCAGAGCTTTTGGATGAAAGTCTTCACAAAGGCAGGGGCAAGAGAAAAGGGAAATGATCTTGTCTATATGCATGTCCTGGATGTTTCCATGCTGAATGAAAGCTAGTGATCGAACACTGATTTAAAAGGTAGATACTAGTCCAGGGACACGTTCTTATTGTGAACTTCACCCCTTTTCCTGGTCTTTTCCTCCCTGTGCTCCTGATGCTTGTAAAAAGTGGTCATTGGAGTGGAGCGAAGGGCATGTATAGACTTGCTTTGCTTGCCATCAGTTTTTAAGTAGAAAACATAGCATCTTTCCAGAAGTAACCATTGGTCAAATGGCTCTAGATCTCAGGATGGCTTTTTCAATTTCCATTCTTCTGGCTCTTGAGTAAAAACCTTTATTAAATTCATTCCATTGCTCTTCTTCCACTCCCTCAGAGCACCCTAAATAATTCCTCTCATGCTTAGTGTTTACAGCCTTCAAATATTTGCAGACTGTTGTCATGTCCCATTCTTCCTCCCCACCCTTCTTAGTTGTATCTCTTGTCTGTGTTACATATTTAGCTCTTTTAATCTTTCTTAGTAAATCAATCCCTCTAGGCCCTGATAGTTTTTGTTCCTCTCTGACAAATTCCTAGCAGCTTGTCTGTCTCGACCTGGCGCTGTAGTATCTAGATTACGTCTTTTTTGCTAGCAGGCAGCTCTTGGCTAACTTTGTGTACAAGGCAGAACTCTTCAACAGGAGATGGATCTCCTTAGGAACCAGGGACAGAAGGGATCCAGTTGTGTCAACACTTCCTTTTTCAGTTTGGTCCGTGGCTCTGGATCTGGTGTGTGAAAGAGGGTGGATGGAGAAATCTGCCTTTTCCCTGTCCTGCAACTGTCCTTTATGAACTCAGAAAGTCTTATCACAGGGATCAGGAGGCACAAATTAACCAGACCTACCAAAACTAGCTGTGCAATATCTACAGAACATCACCTTTGACTCCAGCTTATGCTTGGCATGCATGTTCTGGAGCAGTTTATTTTATGACAGTGTTCATAAGCTGCTCATGATCAGATCTGCTCTCTTGATTTGTGTTTGGAGTGCAGATTTTAATAGTTCCAGATAAGAGGAAGGGCTTGTCTGTGTGAGGCAGGCGTAGGAGCCGGGGAGAGAGAAACAAGTCCTGAGTGTCATTCCCGTGACCTGTGTACAGATCTTAATTCTTTCCATTTTAGGATGATATGAAACATCTGGAATTCTCTCAGCTAGTTCAAGAGAAAGATCAGCCTGTTCCTCCTTTGACTGCGCACTTTGGGGCCAGAGTGCTGGCTTTTGTGGCTGGCAGCTCAGTTCTTTTCAGTAAGAAGTGCGTAGGGTGGTGGTTTTGTGTCTTTGAAAACTATACAGCAATACCTTCAACAAAGACGTCTGAGTAGCTTAATTCAGTACCAGATGCAGTTTATTTCTTCATACTTCTAATTTAGGATATAGCAAATGTTTCTATGTTGGCAAAAGATAAAGGTATTATTAAAGCCCTCAGGAGAGGGAGAAGCTGGAGGTTTGAGATTTGTCTGTATTGAGCAGGTCAAGGCTGTGGAAAAACCAGAGGTAGCTGGGAATGTTTGCAGTGTCTCCTCCTGTACTAATTGGCTCTGTTGAAATGATGTACCTGAGGTAATCAGTACTATTGCTTGGGAAGAGGTACAACACATCGCTGCTTGGGTGGCTGGCTTGGGTTCAGGGACTAGGTATACGATCAGAAACAGCTAAAACTGCCACTCAGTTTAGGTGCTGCTGATAAATACAGATTTACCTCCCAAAGTTTGTCACTTTTTGAGATAATGAGGTAGCTAACATGTTTTAGGGCTGTTGTTCTAGCCTGGCTTACAGGATCAGAGCTGGTTTTCTATTCATGTGTCTTCCTCTGGGTTTGCCTTTGCACATGGCCATGCTGGAAACTGTATGAAGTTGAAGTAGCTCAGTCTCATTTTTGTCACAGTGAATAAATTTCAGGGCAAATCTTAAAGTTTTGGCATCCGTACTGGCCTTGATAAAAGTGTTTAGCTTTAGTGGAAGCTTGCACAATCTTCATTTCACCCTCGTTTCTCTGCAGGAGCCAATATTGCGACTGGTGAAGAGGTGGCCATCAAACTGGAATGTGTCAAAACCAAGCATCCCCAGCTCCACATTGAAAGCAAGTTCTACAAGATGATGCAGGGAGGAGGTGAGATGGGAAGGAGAGTATGGGACCGGGGGAGTGGTTGAAGGAGGAAATTATTCTGGAGGGCCTTAGAAAGGAAATGATTTGGTGTTACATATGATCTTCTCAGCAGGGGATGAAGCAGTTTTCCTCTGTTCTGTGGGCTTAATCTTTCTATTTCCCTAGTGGGTATCCCCTCCATTAAGTGGTGTGGAGCAGAGGGGGACTATAATGTGATGGTGATGGAGCTCTTGGGGCCCAGCTTGGAAGATCTGTTCAACTTCTGTTCACGTAAATTTAGTCTCAAGACAGTTCTGCTCCTGGCAGACCAGATGGTGAGTTTCCTCGGAAGCATTTGTGCCTACTCTCCTTTTCCATGTCTTCCCCACCCCCCCCTTCCACTCTGCTTAAGATTCTGCCAGGTTTCTATTTCTTGTTGAAGCTGTGGGCTAGGAATCTAGGCACTGCTGGCTTTTCTTGATCTTCATCTCTCCTTCCTTCGCCTGCTGCTCACCCTGCATTGGCATCATGTGCTTAGAGGCTGTTTCCTGTGATGAATGACTGCCATCACTACCTATGTCGACTCAACTGCCTGTGCCCTGAGTTTAAGACCCTTAGCTGCTTTGGACCTTCTCCATTCCCAGCCTATCTAAGTTTAAAAGATGACCGGTGTCAATATTGAAGCTCAAAGTATTAATCCATGCAGACTTGCTTCTCAGACTGCCTTGTGATGTGGTGGTGTCCTCCCTTGATGGAGAACTGGGCTGATGTGCAGGGTTGAATTTAATCTCTCTTCATCACCAGATCCTTCAGCCTCCAGAGGATGTCTTTTTCCTTGGCTGCTGTTTCTGCTAGTCTGTGCAAAATGTCCCTTTCCCTGCTCTGACAGGCCAGCGTCCTGGACACTGTACTTTTTTTAACAGATGCATTTATGATAAATTACCTTTTCGCTTGTCTCACTATTTATTTATTTACTCCCCCCTGCAGATCAGCCGTATTGAGTACATTCATTCCAAGAACTTCATCCACCGGGATGTGAAGCCAGACAATTTCCTTATGGGCCTCGGCAAAAAAGGCAACCTAGTATACATCATAGATTTTGGTTTGGCCAAGAAGTACCGAGATGCCCGAACCCACCAGCACATCCCTTACCGGGAAAACAAGAACCTGACTGGCACAGCCCGTTACGCCTCCATCAACACGCACCTGGGAATTGGTGAGCCTGCTGCTGCCCCATGGTGGGGCTTTCCTGGGGAGGTACCGTGTCCCCAGAATGAGGGGGTTGGGTTCTGTGCCTGGCTCCACTTCTGCGTGGTATTGAGATGGGAGGTAAATAACTTGTTATGGTTGTTGCCTCACCTGCCTCTTGTGGGAGCTTCTGAATTGTCTGCTGATATGTGTTTGTGAGCTGCTTTGTGCTTTGGGATCCTGTTTCAGGAGTAAGAGACCTCCCTGACTTTACTGCCACTAACTTTGCAGTGCACAATTTTTGCAGTCTGATTGATGTGTAAAGGAGACATTCACAGGCACTGAGCCTTTGGGGATATGTGCAATTGAAACCTCTCTTGTTGACTCTTGAGTGCCTTCATCAGTGATTATTCTGTAGCTGGCAGAGCTGGAGGATACAGGCCCGCTGCAGTATGGCAATACACCTGGTCCCCACCACTGAAGATAGGGACAGTCATGTGCTGGGAATGTACCAGAAGCTGAAATTTGGGGAGGCTTCCTACTGCCTGGACATCCAGGCAGGTTTTGCGCTTGTGAGTTGGCTGTCATGGACATTCAGAATATGTGTTTGTCTGAACCACACTGCTTCGTTCACCACTGAGAGAGACAGAGGCAGCTTTAGGGAGCTGGGGCTCTGCCCTTTGTGTCTATGGCTAGTACTGTGGGGATAAAACTGGGCTGGGAAAGAGTGCTGAGAGGTCAGCCAGATCTTAGTCTGGTGGTGGCCATCATCCCAGGTTTTGTAAAAACCTCTTGCAGGTCAATACCTACAGTGCTTAAACCTCCTGAAGTCACTCAGACACTTGCCTTGGGAAGGAACCCCTGCTGCTCAGCACCTGGTTGCTGTGAGGAACAGAGGTGAAAACCTCTTCCAATTGTCTCTTTCCTTCCCAAGCAGATACTTCTCTTTGGTGTGTGACCTTTTTCCCCTGATGGAGCTAAACTTTGTGCACAGTGCAAGAGTTCCTTAGTTACCATAGGGTCCGTTCTGAACAGGATGACTCAGTTCTGCTACTGGTTGGCAAATCTGAAGAGCAGAAATGCTGAAGCTGCCCTGCCTGTCGACCCAGGAAAGTAGCTCCCTTGCTCACAGCTCAGTCTGTATCTCTGGGAGACTTTATTATGAAATGCATAAGCTGGGAATTTGAAAATCGGAGCAAGGAACTCAAACCTGTTAAGCTAACAGCTTCCACAGGATTTTGTCCTCCTTTCTAGGGAAAGCTGCTCATTCTCTCCTCTTGAAGATGGTTACTCAGAAATCTAGTCAAGATTAATCAAGTCAGAAAATAAAGCAGTTTCCCACTGTTTTCCTTGATTAATACTGTATTTGTTTTTCTTGATTAATACTGCATAATGGTAGACTGAAAATGCTTTATTTATATAAAAATGGGGAGTGTTGTGTGTTGAGAGTGGTCTGTGATCTTCTGACCTCTTCCATGTAGTAAAAATAGTTTTAGTAGAGCTTTGTGAGATGTCTTTCTGTATTTTGACTTGACTTGCTTATATATAACTGACTCTCCACTGAATTCTCAGTCGAGATTACCACAGCGATGGTAACTGCCCCAAGGAGACATGCACAAAATAATTCTCACTACTATGTCTGTTGATTCTTTTATGTGTGCCTGCTCTGTCTGAACTGATCACGAGGGGCAAAATGTCTTGGTAGGGTTGGTTTTTATTTTGAAGGACTTTATTATTCATCCCACTCCAACTTAGCCCTGTACAGCTGGTGCTTGGCTTGTGTATTGGGATGAACAAACAATGTCTGAATGCTAATCCAAAAGCAAATTGCATGTGCCATCAGTCTGGGCACAACTGTCGCTCTCTTCATGCTCTTCGCTTCAGGAAAACCTGGGTGTGAGTTACTCTGCTCAGCAGGGCTTGTGTGTATTGTCTCCACTCTGTAGCTGCTTCCCTGCATGGTGAGAAGGTTACGTAACTTTCCCAGAGGAAAGTGGATGGGTTCCTGTTTCTTCAGGCCTTGCCACAGAGTGTGACAGACACATTTGTGAGTTAGTGTAACTGCCACAGGAACTGTCACTCTGAATTTTTTGACTTTTCAGAGACTTCTCTGTCTTAATGTTACATTAATGTGGTTTAGGGAGAGGGAAGGAACCAGGTGCTGGAGTATTTGTGTGACAGGAATAGCAAATGAATAAATGCCTTTATTTGAATGTGCAAGCTAAGGGTTGGGCATTCCGACGTCTGGAGGAAACGCATTCTTTTCCCAGTGACTGGGGGAAAAAGTAGTAGGCGAGATCGGGGAGGTTTTCCACAGCTGGAGACTTGCTGCTGAGGGAGTCATTGGACTGTGCAGGCTTTGGTTCACGCATTCCAGTCAATTTTCACATGCTCTGGGGATGAGAATCTCTTGCACCCTCTGGTGCTTGTAAAGTCTGAAATAGATGCCCAGGGGTGCCCAGGAGACAGTCTCAGAAGAAGCCTGGTGGGCTGTCTGGATGAAAGGAGGCTGGAGGCAGGGGGCAGTTCTTCCACAAATGTGTGGCCTAGATGGCATCAGTGTAGGCTGAGCAGAGCATAAAGTTCTTCTGCTCATCCTGTCCTCTGTCACCCATTCCAGATTTTTGTGTGATTTTTAAAAAGCTGTTGCAATGCAATGGGGAGAAAAGGGAAAGTGTAGTCCCAGCATGTGCAAAATGAGATCTGAGTACATAGTCAGGAAAACTTTGCTTGGCTAAGACAGCTTACAGCTGGGCTGACCCCAGTGAAGACAGCTGATTTCTAAGGAGTCCTGCATGAGAAAGGCATTGCATTGGTTAGGATTGGAGTAGGGGGGAAGCACTGTCCTTGGGGACCAGGAGGAGCTTCACACTGCAAAGAAACAAGTTTTGTCACAAATGTTACATCCAGGGCCACCAATCATCAGTCTTCTGTCTTTGTCCAAGCATGTCTTCCCCAGGTACTCACTTCGTCTTGCTATTCACCCCTGACTCGGCTCCTCCTGAGGACCCTGCTTTGGGAAGGGACTGAGGGTATGAGCTGGCTGGGAGCCTCCCTGGGAGTGAGAGGGAATTGGCACCAGATTGCTTGCAGAGTAGGTTGGGTTTGAGAGGTCCTGCTGGGTTGTGTGGGAAGGTGACCTTGTGTTCTGTGTTTGAAGGGGTTTTGCGAGTGAGGGGAGAAAGGATGAGTGCCTTGTAAGAGTAGCAGCCCCCCATCTATTGTAGGAGAGCTGAGAAGCTGAGCTGAAATGGAGAAAGGAAGTGTGATGTGGTGTCGCAGGTCATGACTGTAATACTTCTTCTGGACTGACTTGTTCAGGGTGTGCATTCATGTCACTTGTGTTGCTCTGACTCAAACTGTAGAGAGATCTTTTGCCAGCGTCCCAGGCGTGTCCTGAGTGTTAGTCAATGATTGTCAAGTTTCTAAAAGTGGAAAGCAGGGATGTTAAGTAATGCTGCTTTGGTGTGTGGAGGTGAACTTTTTTTCCTAACTGATTAATTACTCCACTTTTGCTGTCTAATGTTATCTAATGTCCTGTAGCTGTTGGTATATGAGGCCAGGCAAAAAAAAATTAAAAAAAAAAAAAAAAGGAGGTAGCTTGAGGAATTGTAATAGCAACTGAAGATTGAACAAAAAAGTTGGATGTAGAAACTCTTGTTCTTCACCATCTTCCAAAGTTTAATTCAGGATCTTGTACTGAGGTGAAAGACACCTACAGTGTTTTGAGGCAGCTTGAGAACTGTGACCTCATCATTTCAGTGTTTCAGGCTCTTTGTGAACTTGAATGCCACTGAAATTAAGTGGGCTACAATGACTATATGTACCTGAGAAATGATACTTAGGGATGCAACACAATCAGACCTTTGTCAGTCTACGTTTTAATAATTGGGTGTCCTGCTTACTGTTATTTTTCCTTGATCATTTTGACATGTGGCATCCCCCACTGACTTCACTCTCTCTAACCTCTAATCTCTAGTTCTGGCCTTCACCATATCACTAGGACTGATCCTTAACATATGTTTGCAGAACATCTCCTGTGTTCTGAATGGGGTAGGTGGCTGTGCTTAGATATGCTGTGTTCCATGCAAACAAAGATGTGTGGTGCAGCATACCTTAAGCGGTATGGAGTTCAAGCAAGATTTCTGGGTGCAAGATCGTAATTTATTTCTAAAAATCTGAGTTGTCTGTTCAGTAGGTTTCTCTGGATCCTGCCCTGCCTTTCCCTGCTTCTCTGAGGGACACTCTGCAGTGCTCCAGAGGGAAAACCCACAGTCTCAGCCTATAAAGCTACATCCTGGATAAGTCAAGGGTCAGCTAATTGCAGGATTGAGGAGGTTACCTTTGTTACCTGTGCTTCCAGGCCCTGGATATGCTTTCTGACTCCCATTTCCACAGGCCTGCTGTCTCAGGATGTATGTCTTTATCAAATATTGTTTAGTTTTATTTATTTGGTATGCATGGTGTGTAATTGCAGCCCTCTGAGAGTACACGTATCCAAGCCTTAGGCTAAGTGCAAAGCTCTGGGTTTCTTTTCCCATCTCCCTTTGTATCATCTAAGCATCTCCCAGCCAGTTGTGTAGTTATCTTTGGCAGCCGCCTTATAAGATTAGAAAGCATTAGCCCCTTTAAAGTGGGCAACATGAGGCAGTAAGTTAGTGAGGTCAAAAAATGCTGTTATGTCTGCATGCTCCAAGTTAAGACACATGGAGGAATTGTATGTCATCTTCCTTCTCTACTATTGTCTTAGAACATGGGATTTTTATGGCATTCCATGCACATTGAACAAAGGCTCTCTCCTCTTGGCTATGGAGTGATAGCACCTTCCTTTTCTTCTGCAACCACAGTGAGGTGTTTTTTTTTTCCCTAATATTTTTAGTTTGCCAAGCCTCCTAGTCCTCAAAAAGCTAAACAAATAAAACAGAAAAAAAAAACCCCATCCAGAAAAATAACCACACCAAAAGAACACACAAAAATACCCACAACAAAACACACCAAAAAAAACCACCACACACACAAAACCAATCAAAAAACAAAACAAAAAATAAAAACACTGCAACAAACAATCAGAAGACAAAAAAAACTCACAACACTATGAGGTTATGAGAGGCATGTAGGAGAACTAAGTCTTGCACTGGTACATCTGGACACTGAGATCTGTGACCTGTTGCAGCTATTCCATCAAGGGTTCATGTCAGTTAGCAGAGTAAGGGGAGCTGTAATAATCTACTGACCTTTGGATGGGGCAAGTGATAGGTAGCTTGTAACTGATACTGAGAATTAACCCACAGACCAACACATAAGCTGCAGCATCTTCTAGAACCTGGCACTGAATCTAGCAAAATGTGTTGTAGTAGTAAATTAATCTAAAAGATAAATCTCTTTAGTATTTTCTCTAACCCTGTTCTCTTCCTCAAGCCAAATTTTGCCTCTGCTTTCTATTTAAGTTGTTGAGGAGTCACTAGTTTCTTGTTTCTTCCCTGTGTAAGGAATATCAGCAGGTTAATTAGAAGAGGTGTTTGAAAGGATTGGGCTTACTTCTGTTAACTTTGTCTTTTTGCAGCTGCCTCTGCCATGACTAATACCCAGGGTGATCATTCTGGGTGGAGAAATTTAGGTGCCCTTCCCCTGAGACTGGGAAGAGCAAAGTAGGCAGTGTCACTCCAGCACTTGTTGAGCGGTTGAATTCTTGTGTGAATTAAGGCTTGTCCAACTGAGGAGGTAGTCCAGAGTAATTACTCATTTATGAAGTGGGTTGGGCTGTATGGAGAGAGAAGCACTTTAACTCTTGCATTATGACCATCACCACAGGAATTTGTACTGGAATGTTTTCTACAAGTTTGTCTATCCATAGAAATCTTTCAAAGGAGAGAGATGGTTTCTTTTGTTCCGTGTTCACCTTCAGAGCTGTGTGACTGCCAAAGCAGTATTGACTGCTGCTCACTCCTTGCCCCTTTGTAACTTGTTTCCACAGAACAAAGTCGCCGTGATGACCTGGAGAGCCTGGGCTACGTTCTCATGTATTTCAACTTGGGCTCGCTGCCCTGGCAGGGCCTCAAGGCTGCCACCAAGCGCCAAAAGTACGAGAGGATCAGTGAGAAAAAGATGTCAACACCCATTGAGGTGCTCTGCAAAGGGTACCCTTGTAAGTACTTGTCTTGATGACTGTCTTGTCAGGTGCGTGGCTTGCTCTCCTGCTGAATCCCTGTAGAGTCCTGAAGGGCAGTGCTCAGTACCCTCAGACCAGGATGTGCTGCTGACACCAGTAATGAAAAGGATAAGAGAGCGGTAGTGACACAGATCTGGTTCAGAAGTAGGAAACAAAGATGTTTGTGGAGAGTCAAGTCTTGTGTTACAAGAATATGAGACTGCTGAGAGGTATCTTTAGGACCTCGGAAGCAGTCTGGAAGAGGGGTGGGCAGTGAGGTGAGAAGGTCTGCTGATGATCCAGAGTTATTCTGGGTAATGAGTATGCGAGCAAACTAAAGAATCCCAGAAATAACTTGACAGTGAAGAGTCAAATCGAGTTATTTTGTATGTAATTGTGGAGTAATATATGTGAGGAGAGAGTAGAAGGCTTGGTCCTCAAGTCACATACAGAACAGTGGTCTCTGAGCTGACCCATGCCACTCACCATTGAATTGTTACAGTGACAATAGACAGTTCTGTGAAAGCATTCCCTCTGGAAAAAATATGGATGGGGTCTCCTTAGTGGCCAAAGTACTGCAACCAGCAGGCTGCATTTTTGTTACGCAGCTCTGTGTGCCATCCTGGTGCAGCACACCACTGCTGACAGTGGCCAGTGCTGACAGCCACCATGGTGGCTTGTTGGTGGGACCAGGGGTTTGGATGTTGCTCAATAACCAACTGTTCTCTGCTCTCTCTAGCTGAGTTCTCAACATACCTCAACTTCTGCCGCTCGCTGAGGTTTGATGATAAACCCGACTACTCATACCTGCGGCAGCTCTTCCGCAACCTCTTCCACCGCCAGGGCTTCTCCTATGACTATGTCTTTGACTGGAACATGCTTAAATTTGTGAGTGTGCACAGTGAAAGGGCTGGAGGGACGGGGGTGATTTGTATCATGGAGATGGGGGAGAAAGGTTGGAAACTGCCTGTCACTTGCGCTTACCTGTGGTGAGCAGCTTGAGAAGGGGGACCAGGGAGAGCAAGAAGAGGTAGAGTTGTTTGGTGCTGCTAACTGGGGTTATAATTATTGTTGTATTAGTGAGTGTGTCTGATGAAGCATGTGTCAATAGATCTGTATGTAGAGGAATTTTTCCAGAGAACTATACTTGAAAATGGGACACGTGGATTGCAATAATGGCTGTAATACCATACATCTTCTGTCTTGTTTTTTCATGAAAGAGAAAGAGGCCTTCTCTTGGTAGAGTGGAAGATAGTGGGGGGAGAAGAAGGTGTTTTGGGGATGGAGCACTGTGTGCTTTCTTTCTAGGACTGCTGCACTTTCTCCTGCCTGACTACCTTGTGTGGTGTGGGGGTTTCTCTTCAGGGAGCAGCCAGGAATCCTGAGGATATGGATCGGGAGCGGCGAGAGCATGAGCGAGAAGAGAGGATGGGGCAGCTCCGGGGGTCAGCCACACGAGCGCTGCCCCCTGGTCCCCCTGCTGGAGCTACTGCCAACCGCCTTCGCAATGTCACTGAGCCCATGGCCTCCACCCCCACCTCCCGAATCCAACAGTCTGGTGAGCGGGGGAGGAGAGTTGGGGGAGGGTGAACCCCCACTGGGAATGAAAACTCTTGACTGATAACTCTTTGTCTCGTGCTTTTTCTCTGCCTCACCAGGAAACACGTCCCCCAGAGCAATCTCAAGAGTGGACAGGGAGCGGAAGGTCAGCATGAGGTTACACCGAGGAGCTCCTGCCAACGTCTCCTCGTCTGATCTCACAGGGCGGCAAGAAGTGTCACGGATTTCAGCATCACAGGTGAGTCCTGGCTGCGGTTTTTGTGGCCTTGGCCTGGATGACTGAGAAGTACTACGGGCTCCACGGCAGTTTTTACCTGGTTTGCTGGAGCTGAGATGAGCATGAAGAAGTGAGCCTCTAATGTGGTGAGGGGAGTGATACCAGGTTACACCTTCACTCTGCAGTTAAATATTCAGTAACAGGCCATGCTCAATGTCCCAAAGGACCTTGGCAGGCTTGAGAAGTGGGTTCATGCCAACCTCATGAAGTTCAACAAGGCCAAGTGCAAGGTCCTGCATATGAATTGAGGCAATCCCAAGAATAAATACAGGCTGGGTGGGGTATGTATAGAGAGTAGTCCTGAGAAGAAATACTTGGAGATGCTGACTAATGAAAAGCTCGACACGAGCCAACAACATCCACTTGCAGCCCAGATGTCCAAGCATATCCTGGGCTGCATCAAAAGAAGTGTGGCCAGCAGGTGGTGGGAGGTGATTCTGCCCCTCTGCTCTTGTGAGACTCTACCTGGAGTACTGCATATCCAGCTCAGGAGCCCCCAACACAAGAAAGAAATGGACTAGTTGGAGTGGATCTAGAGGAGGGCTACAAAGGTAATTAGAGGGCTGGAACACCTTTCTGAAGAAAGGCTCAGAGAGTTGAGGTTGTTCAGCCTGGAGAAGACAATGACCTTATTACAGTCATCCAGTATCTGAATGGGGCCAGGGGCTTTTAGTGATAGGATAAGGAGTTAACAGCTTCAAACTGGAAGATGATAGATTTAGATTAGAAATTAGGAAGAAGATTTTTACCCTGAAGATGGTGAGACACTGGAACACAACCTGGTCTAGTGGGAGGTGTCCCTGCCCATGGCAGGGGGGTTGAAACTAGGTGATCTTTAAGGTCCATTCCCACTCACATCATCCTGTGGTTCTATGATCTTAGTTCTGCTTTGCTGGGAGTAAACATTCATGTGATCTTCCAGACTGCAGTGGTTTGGAGAAGTAAAACAGTAAACTCTTGGGAGATTGTCCTGAGAGAAACATGGCAGCCCCTCTGTTTTGGCATCTTTGTGCCTTTTCCTTCCTTTACATCTCTTACATACTCTTCTGATTTCTCTTGCAGACAAGTGTGCCATTTGATCACCTTGGGAAGTGAGGAGCAATTGCCACTGGACCAGTGTTTGCTTAGGTGAGCCTGTCCTCATGCCTAGGATCCCTCAAGGAGGGAATTGCTGGCACTGGGGGTTAGGTTAAGGCTTTAATATTGCTGTGGGAAATTGGTACGTTTCCTTTCCTTGGCCTTGCTTTAGGATGTTTTTTTGGCTTCAGAGAGAAGAGTAAGACTGGCTGCCAAAAGCTTGCGGGTATGGATTATCTTGGGTGTGAAGGTGGCTTCCATTTCTCCGGGAGGGTGGAGAATGTGCTGGGCTGGGGAGCCATTTCATTGATTCCTCATGAATGCTGCTCTGGCAGTGTGATGGGGCTGGGGAGAAGAGTTCAGAGCATGTGCTCATGGGTGTGAGACTTCGCTCAAGTAGCAAGTGCCTCCTTGTAGAGGCAATGGCAGTAGCTGGACAGAGCAACTCCGCAGGATGGTAGGAGTGTAGAATTAAAGGCTGATTGGATTTGTTATACTCCAGTTGGCACTGGAAGAACTGGGAAGAGCCTTTTGTCCTAACATCTCCTCTTTTCTCTCTTTTTAATTACCTTTCTAGTGTCTTCACTGTATTTTTCTTTTAAAAAACAAAAAACTAAAAAAAAAAAGATTAAAAAAAAAAGACAAAAACAAACAAAAAACGACAGGATTTCTTTTTGCCAACGAGGAGTCAGAGCGGTGCCCCCGCGCTGGTGCCTTTCCGAGGGCCGTCTGCGTCCCCGG
>JANHGL010012091.1:126192-140565 GCA_024611195.1 Ceyx melanurus | reverse complement strand
ATGATTAGGGGAATGGAGCATCTCCCTGCTGAGGAGAGGCTGAGAGAGCTGGGGCTCTTTAGCCTGGAGGAGAGGAGACTGAGGGGGGACTTCATCAATGTCTATCAATATGTTAAGGGTGAGTGTAGAGAGGATGGAGCCAGACTTTTCTCAATGTCATCTGATGACAGGACGAGAGGCAATGGGTGCAAGTTGGAGCACAAGAGGTTTAGGGGAAACACAAGGAAAAACTTTCTCCCAGTGAGTGTGACAGAGCTCTGGAACGGGCTGCCCAGGGGGTTGTGGAGTCTTCTGCTCTGGAGACACTCAAGACCCACCTGGATCTGTTCCTGGGTGACTTGGTCTAGGCAGGGGGGTTGGACTAGATGATCTTCTAGGTCCCTTTCAACCCCTAACATTTTGTGATTCTGTGAACACCAAACTGGATGGTGAGGTGGATGTGTCAGAAGGGAGACCCATCTGTTAGAGTGCCTTGGACAGTCTGGAAGGGTGGGTTAGCAAGAATTATATGCAATTTAGCAAAGACAGGTGCAAAGTCCTGTATCTGGAATGATGTAAGCAGAAAGCCCAGTACAGGGTAGGATCTGTGTGGCTGGGGAGCAGCCTTGGTGAAAGTCACCTGGGCATTCTCATGGACAGCAAGCTGCACAAGTCACAGTGTACTGCTGCAGAAACAGAGGCAAATTGGGTCTTGGGCTGCATCTTCAGGGGCACTGCTAAGAGGGACACAGATATGATCACCTGAGAACTCAATGTTTGTCAGGTCACACCTGGAGTACTGTGTCTGGGTCTGATCCCCACAATTCAGAAAAGATGTGAACAGGATGGGAAAGGTCCAAAGGAATGCCATGAAGATGATCAAAGTTTTGGAGAACCTTCCCTGTGAGGAGAGGCTGAAGAAGTTAGATCTTTTCACCCCAGAGAAGAGAAGGCTCATGAATAACCTCATCATAGTATTCCAGTACCTAAAGGGTAGCTACAAAGAGGATAGAGGCTCTTGCTTCACAAGGACCCACATGGAGAAAATAAGGGGCAGTGGGTACAAATTACACCATGAGAGGTTTCAGCTTGAGGTAGGAAATAATTTTTTTACAGTGAGACCAATCATACCCTGGAACAACCTCCATAGGGACATGGTGAAGTCTCCATCACCAGAGGTTTTCAAGATGCAATTGGACAGAGTGCTAGGTCATTTAATTTAGACTTCCTTTCCCGTGAAAGGTTGGACCAGATGATATTTCCCTTCCTGAAGATTATTACAGGCTGCTTGTTTATTTGCCTTGTACAAAGACCAAGTAAAATAATTTCTTGAATATATTATCGTTGATGGTATCTTTCTGGGAGAAATTGAAATCCTGTGTAAGTAGCCATTCAGATGAACATCTGAAGTAGTCCTCTGCTGCATGATAGAACAAGATTAAATGTTCCTTCCAGCTGAATGTTTACAAGTTTGTGTTGGGTGTCCATGGCCAGGTATCAGAAGTAGGTGATCCCAGCCACGGTCTCTGTGAGGAAAGGCCCCTTAGCAGACACAGCCAGCTCTAACAGACCCACTGCAGGGCATGGCTGAGCCCATCAGCCAAGACTGTAGTGCCTCAGGGAAAATGTGTTTAGGAAAAGGCAAAACCCCACAAGACAGAGGGTAGAGAAGGGAACAAAAAAAGTGAGAAACAACAAAGGGAACACCTTGGTCAGAGGAAGGGAGGAGGTGCTCCAGGTGCCAGAGCAGAGAATCCCCTTCAGCTGTGCAGAGGACCATGACAGAGCAGATGGATATTCCTGAGGCATTACAGCCCATGGAGAGCCCACACTGGATCAGGGGAAATATGTTAAGAGGGTAATAGTAGCAGAGAGAAACCACCAGGTACTGACCACCCCACCATACACCCTGCACTGCTTGGGGCTGAGGGAGGTAGAGATGCTGGAAGTGAAGCTGGGCCTGAGAAAGGGATGAGTAATGGCTTAGCTTTAATGTTTGTTTCTCACTACCTGACTCTATTTTAATCACTAGTAACTTAAAGCAATTTTTCCCAGATCAAGTCTAGTTTACACATTTCAGGAATCATTATGATAGTCAATACTGTTTATGATCTCTGTTTTATTGTCTAATGATCACTATTATTAATTAATTGGTATGGGTTTGTTTTGTGTTGAGCATTTAAAATTTATATTCAATAAATTAAGAAACTTTGGAGTTCAGAGTAAGTATTTAACATTAGATGCAAATTAACTAAACCAGAGCTGCTAAAATACTTTTGTGACCTAATTCATGGAAGAAGTAGAGTATTTTCAGGTTTTATGGTAGGGCAGACGTATATAATGAGTCTAATGTAACAAGTGAATTATTTTTATTAGCTCATCTGTAGTAATTTTGTGTCACAAACTTCTTGGTCAAGGACACTGAATCTTATAATTCTGAACATGATGGATGCTATAAATCATAAGATTTCACTGAACTCAGTATCTGAGAAACCCAAATCTCTCCTGGGAGAAAGTCATTGCCTGACAATCTGAGCTCTATATTATGAATAGGAAATATCTTTATTTTGCCTTACCAGACTTCAGTGTGGTCTCCAGTTAGCTAGTGTGGGAGCTATCAACAACAGTGGAGCATTTATCAACAATGCAATGTTGCTTTTCATTTTAGAGTGTACTGGTATGTAATAGTAAGAACACCATGTCCTGTTTTTCTAAAAGTTTAGATGAGCTGGAAAGAATTCAGAGGAAATAAAAAGAATGATAAGAGAGTTAGAAAAGTTTATCTTTGAGGAAAGATTGAAGAGCTTACTGTTACTTAATGTTACTACCGTGAGGTCACTCTATTATCTTTGAATGGGGGAGGTCCTTGATCACAGGGAAGAAGCAGATGTTATATCCATTTCAAAAAGGGCAGGAAGAATGATACAATGAACTGTAGGTCAGTCAGCCTCCCTTCAGTCTCTCAGAAGATTATGGAGAAAGGCCTCATGGAAGCCATTTTCATGCATGTGAAGGACAAGAATATGTTTAGGAACATGCAGGCCAAAATATGCTTGACTGACTGCCTTCTATGATATTACTGACTCTTTGTGCCAGGTGGAGGGAGTGGTATGTGTCATTCACCTTGAATTAAGCAAAGCCTTTGACAAAGTATCCCATAACAAACATATAGCTTGAAAGAGGGGATGCAGACTGGATGGACTATAAACTGGATGAAAAACTGTCCAGAACACCAGACTTAACAAGTAAGTGGTCAACAGATCAAAATCTAACTAGCAGTGATATTCCTCAGGGGTCAGTACTGGGATCGATTCTACTTAACACTTTCATTAATGACCCATTATGAAAACTTCAACAGTGCAAGTTTTTGAATGACACCAAAATGTCAGAGGGTGGGGAGGGAAGCAAGGGAGAAGGGTAATATTGATCAATATACTGGAGGGAAAGGCTTGCCAATTTGAGCAACCTTCACATCCTGAAGAAATGCACCTTAGGAACCTTATGGAGTTTAGCAAAGGTAAATGTAAAGTCTTGCATCTGAGACAGAAACAACCACATGCAGCAATCCAGGCTGGTGAGATGGCAGCAGTGCAGAAAAGGACCTTAGGTGCTAGAGGACAACAAATGGAATGAGAATCACCAGTATGCACTGTTGGTAATGAAGACCAATCTCATACTAAAATACATTAATAAGACTATTAATAAGAATATAGACAGCAGGTCAAATAAAGTATTTATTTTTAGTGCCTTTATTTTAGCCCCTTTACCTGGCACTGCAAAGGATACATCTGATGTCCTGTGTCCCAGTACTAGAGGAAGTCCAGCAAAGCATCATTAGGAGAAGTGGCTGGAGTATATAAGGTATGAGGCTGAGTGAACTGTATTTTCTCAGTCTGGAGAAGTTAAAAGGGGATCAAATTATTGTCTTCGGTGATCTGAAAAGTCCTTATAGAGCCAGATGCTTGTAGGAGGTTCACAGCAAAGGGATGAGAGGAATCAGTCACAGGTTGCAATCATGAAAATTGTAACTGAATATAAAAATTTCAGGGTGAAATTGTTAAGCATTGGAACAGTTTGCCAAGAGAGATGATCTCCATCCCTGGAAATTTCCCTGAGCAACCTGATCTAACTTTGAGGTTCACTCTGCTGTTAATGTTTCTAGAAGAACACATTGGTCTATATGTTTTTGTTATATAAATATATATATAAAATCTGATCTTCCCTAGGAGCACAGGAGAGATCTTTGAGGTTCTTTCCACAACTTCACTTCTATGAATCTTTTAAGGTTTTCTCTATAAAAAATTGTGTTTTACAGCATTGTAACTGTTGGGTTCTTTCTTAAATACTGAAATTTATGCCTGTGAATAAGGTTCCCATGCTTTGTCTGGTGTTCTGGAGTGTTCAGGCACCTAAGAAAGTGAGTCACAGAAATCAGTGTGTGGATACACACTGTGAAATTTAAACACAGCATAGATATGCATCGGACCAGTATATTAGTTTTTCAGTTTAGGAAATGTACTCACCTTTGTCTGAACTTCCAATATGGACAGTTTCTGCTCATAGTAGGAACTTGTTCCATGAGCTGTGTGCTCTACAGAACACAGGTAGAAAATAGAAATTGAAATGCTATTTTTTTATTTTTTTATTTTTAAATCAGCTACTCAGTTGTTAGTATACTCAGCAAGGTTGGAGAAGATGCTGTGAGAATTAATGCCAAGTCAGCATTTCTTAAGAGCTTTGAAGATAAAAGGCAATAAAAGCAGTAATTATCATTATTAATTAGCATCACAACAAACGACTCACTGACTGGTTTTTCAAGTCTTAAAATGACTGTCAGCTCTCTTCTGGAAAACTTAAAAACCTTTTTCTTACAGGCAGAAAGTGAGATCTTGAAAGCATTGATGTAAAGCCAGTGAACAGCTCTGGGTTTATCTGACTCAAATAAGAGTAAATTCAGTATCAGGTGAATCAGAATCTGGCCTATCATTTGGGACCATTCTCAAATCCAAGAAGGCAGATGTTAAACAAGTGTAATGGGGCCAGACTCATAGTATGTGCAATTCTGTGAAATAAAAGTTTCTCTTTTCCAGGATAGATACCCTGATTGATGTCCTGGCTTATGTATTCTGCCCTTATCATTACAGACATATATATCTCCTGAGAGTATTTTTCAACTGGAAATGTTGAACCTGTTCTCATGTGGCTCCAGTTGCATGGGTGTGGCAACAGACCTGCAGATAGGGTAGGATACAGACTTAACTTTAGAGCTGTTTACACTAGGTGTTAGATCTAGTTATAATATATCTAGACCTAGATATAATAGATGGCTATCCAGAGATGAGACATATTCAAATGTCCACCCCAGGATGAGATTAATAGCTTTGCTATTGAGTGGACCAGTTATCTTTTTACTAAAATAATCAAAACCCCCAAATTTCTCTTACATGTAACCATCTACATTATAGAAACTTAGACCTGAGCAGGTTGACTCCCACTTATGTCTATCAGGAATGTTTATGTTAAATGTCCCCATTGGCCTAATCAATTACAACTGCACTAAACAAGCCAAACAAACATGAGCAGAATTAAATCCTTCTCAAAGGGCAATAAAGGGACCTTAAAGAGACAGTTGTCAGTTATGCTTTTCCTTGCTGTTTTGGCAGAATGTGCCTTGTAATGTTACTCTTTCATGTGCTAGTGTAGACGTTAGAGCATTTGGCAAAGCTATCGGTGGTTGGGTTCTATGCTCTCCTTTCCCTGAGAGATTCAAATCTTATCTCTAGAGAGTCAGCCTGAATAGAGGATGGTCTGTTTGGAGAGCATATGCTTTCCATCTCATCTCACAAAGAGGTGCCAGCTATTGCAGCAAGAACTTCAAAGAATATTGCATCATAAAAAGGTAATTGAGTTTCTTCCTGGAAGAACTGTGACCATTAGATTGTTTTACAAGAAATGACATTCCATTTTGCTATGAACCTAATCCCATCATTTATCACTGGGCAGGTATTTCTATCAATTAGCTATTCCCTGATGTAACATTTGATAGCCTGACACTTCCACTGACCTAATTAATAAGACAGGCATTGCCACACCTGAGTGTTGTGCCTGCACCTAACCTCCACTGCCTATCACACTGGGCCTGTCATGGACAAAGGCAGAGGAATGATTAACTGGTGATCACAGCCAGGCTTGGGCCAAATTACTTAGTGGTTTCAGACTGCTGCACTTCTAGGCACACATTTAAACTTCAAAATGTGAGGAACCTGCAGATTTTAAACACGTATGCAGAAAGTGAGGGAAGATGTTGAGAACCTCCATTCTGCATTTATAGGTATGAGTATATACGTAAGTGCTTTTTAGGCCTCTGCCCAAGATGTTATCACAACTAAAAATAATTCATGGCATCTCTCTGCAGGCACAGTTTTAAATTAGAGCTGTTTCTCATTCATAAACTTTGACGGGTGTGTTCAGGGTAAATACATTCTTCAAACCTTTATTGATTGCTGGAGAGAATGGATCTGACAGTAACAGGAGGCAGAGCTGCTAACTTCTGCAAGCTTCCAAGTTTTATTTACTTCCTATAATCTTTGAGAGTGTGAAAGGACCACACTTAGCCTATTAATTCAGTGTTAATACATAAGATATAAATCAAAAATATCTAACATGTGAATCAAATAACGCATTTCTTTAGACAAGTGGGGTTTCCTGAAAATTAAGTATTTTGGTACTGTTCCCAAAAGAGAAAATGGCAAAAAACAGGATTAATCTAATATGTGAAGCTCCCACACTAGCTTACAATGTTAAGGCTCTCCAGGCTTTGAATGGAAACACTGTTAAAGGCCAAGGCTGTAGGCAATAAACAGCTGTTTAGTTAGAGGTCTTAGATGCATTTAGGCATCTGTGACTATGAGTGGTAGAAAGCTGGGCTTGTGACCTGAGCTTCCTGTCCTGTGAAAGGAAGGAATTTGGAGCCTCATAGTGGGAATCAGTGTATCTGACTTCATGGAGCATGTCTCTACGCAGTGAAAGACACGTGGAGATCACAATTCAGAAATGTATATGAATTCTGCTCCTCTCTGAACTTTTGGTGCCCTGAACAGGCTGCAGAGAAATGTCTTCTTATGCTAGAAGTGTACAGGCTTGAATCCCATTTAAAAGACAATCTTTATATTTTTTTATTTTTTTTTTTTTTTTAATTTCATAACAATCGAGTAAAAGTCATGTTCTTTTTAAACAGAGAGTTGTAGGATGAAATATAATTTTTGGGTTTATCTTCATAGGTGGTGTTTTTTTGGTGTCTTTTTTTCATATGGCAAAACTGCATGGATTTTGAAATGGTTTTCATTTCGGTGGTCAAATAATACAGTACCAGGGATTTTATTGGTCACAGTTGCAGTTTTAAAAATTCATTCACAGCCATTTGTGTTCCTTCTTACAAAATACTAATGGATTTATTTTTTTTATTTGCAATTTATGATACTATTTTGTTGTAGTTTTGAGTGTACATGTCATATCCAAGACACTAATCACAGAAGGAGGAGTGAATATATACTATTTTGAGACCAGTGAAGAAGACATTTAATTTAGACAAGTTCTGAAGGCCCAAGTGTTAATCCAGATTCCTGACACGCTTTTCTGGGAAATGTCTGGATCTGCAGTCATATTCCAATTCAAGATGCTGTTGGAACTTGAACAAGGGTAAAACACCTATTGAGGAAATGGAAAGGTAAAGAAACCATTTGCAAATACAAAACATAAAGAGTTGCAAGGAAGAGATGAGTGGCAGGATCTTCCGTGAGGCTGCAAAAGCTCATTATTAACTAATTAGGAAGGAAAATAATGTTAAAGGATTGTTCATTAGTCACTGATTTAGAAATAAAAAGTACTGCATAGCAAGAATGGTTGCAAGTCATCAGAAATGGTGCATTAGTTTATCTGGAAGTGATAAGCTTACAACAAAGCTTCTTTCCAGTCATATGGAAATGAACTGCTAAAGAATCAGTCAAACCCCATCTAATAAGCTAAAAACCAAGCTGGTTTAGAAAAGAAAGCTAAGATGAATTTTAGATTGAGGATGGGCAATTAATTTACCTTAATTAAAGGTAGGTGAGATTTGAAATGGAGTTGAATCTTACCACAAAGCTCTTACATTTCATATGAAGTCCTGTCATAAAGATAAAATTATGATATTTCTTTGTGGCACATTACATGGATATTTTTCAGTTTTCTACTTTTAGAATAAATCTCTTCACCAAGAAATACATGAAGTATGTTATATTGCAAATACATATTTGGATCTTTAGATATATATATCTACCACCAAACAGGAAGATGAGTCACTCAGAAGCTAGTATGCTCATCTCTGAGCAAAAGTTATAGGCGTGTATGTCTTCAAGCATCATCATCAGATTTCACTATCTTAGCTGCTACTGCTGTCTCAAATTTCGTGTTCACTGACTCACTAATTCAAACCAAGAGCTCCTATTTCTGAACACTGACCTCACTGTCAGGATTGTGAGGAGGGTGGTGGCAAAAAGTGTTTCTTTCAAAGCTCCACTGTTTACATGGCAGAAAATTATTCTAGATTTATTATGCTGCTGAGAAACAAATAACAGATGGACTTTTAACCTAGCAGTCTGGTTAAATCTTCCAAGGCAGATACTGGTATTCCAGTTACTGAATTGCTTATGGGTGTTAAATAGGTATGGACTAGTCCTTGGTGTTTCTGCACATCTAACAGTGTTCTGAGACAGAAGATGGTACGACTTCAAGATGGTACTACTACAAGAGAAAACATTGTTTTATTGACTTTCTCAGACAGAAGATAGAGATATAGAGAGACAGTCTTCTCTGAATTGAACGTGAGTAGTTTAAAAAGGTAGCATTGAGCCATGTTAGCAGCAGTTTATTCTCCTAAGACTTCTTGAAGTGAACTAAGTTTGAGTAATCAGAAAACTCTAATTCAAATGTTTTTTCATATAGACTTAAACTAAGATGTGAAGGTGGTAACTCCTTAAAGCATTGGATATTTTCCTGTAGGACTGCATGTCAGTGAAATTTTCCTGCACAATTGTTATCAAATAATTATTCATAACAAACAGTTAATACCAAAGAGTTATTCTAAACATCTCTCCTAACCCAGGTATTTGAAAGTGATCTTTTTCTTTGGTTGTCTTTTAATTTGGAAAAATTGCCTCTTCAATATTCATTCAATGTGATTGATTCACTGGTTACATCTAGCTTAGCTGCCTTGGCAACACTGTGTACTAATATCAATATACTTTCCATAATACAAGTATTAACTACTTCTTTGTAAGTTCTTCATAGGTCACAAAGAGAAAAATACTATGCCTGGGAAAGCAAAGGCAAATATAGAAAAAATGTAGATTCCATATGATAAGAAAATTTGCCATCATTATAAAATATTTTTAAAGGTCAGTACTAAATTTAGAGATATTAAATTTTGGGTTCTCGACATTATTAAATCAGAACATTTTTTTAAAAAAACCCCAGTATTTAATTGAAAAAAAAATAAGGAAACAAAATAAAATTATTTTTAACAATTCCTTCATTGGTCAGAATAGATTAAGGCTTCTCATTTAAGATTCCTACATTCTTATTAGACCAAATTATCTTCTTACCAACAGGGAGGGGCTGGTGGCCAATGTCAAGCTCATGAGCAGTTTTGGCTCCAGTGACCATGAGATGGTGGAGTTTAAGATCCTAAAGGCAATGGAGAAGAGGGCACTCAGCAAGCTTGAAACCCTCAACTTCAGAAGAACCCACTTTGGCCTCTTTAGGAGTCTCCATGGTATCATACCATGGGACAAAGACCTAGAGGGATTGGGAGCCCAGGAAAATTGGTTGACTTACAAGGATCATCTCCTCCAAGCTCAAAGGCACTGTATTCCTAAAAAGAAATCAGGCAAAGATGCCAGGAGTCCTGTATGAATGAACAAGAAACTCTTGGCCAAAATTAACCACAAAACGGGAATTCACAAAAGGTGGAAGCAAGGACAGATAACATGGGATAACTACAAGGAGATTTTTCATTAATCCAGAAACCAGTTTAGAAAAGCTAAAGCCCTGATTGAATCAAATTTGAACAGGGACATTAAAAATAACAGAAAAGGATTCTACAGGTATGTCAGAGAAAAAAAAGAAAAACAAGAGAGAATTTGGGTCCACCTGTCTCCACCACCTGTTGGAACGAGTCTAGAGGAGGGCCATGCAAAGATGATCCAGGGGCTGCAGAACCT
Source organism: Ceyx melanurus (assembly GCA_024611195.1). Classification (NCBI taxonomy): domain Eukaryota; kingdom Metazoa; phylum Chordata; class Aves; order Coraciiformes; family Alcedinidae; genus Ceyx; species Ceyx melanurus. The sequence goes on along the minus strand of JANHGL010012091.1, from coordinate 130,327 downwards.
CTGCTATGAGGATAGGCTGAAGGAGCTGGGATTGTTCATCCTGGAGAGAAGGAGATTCTAGAGGGGCCTTATAACTTACAGACAGGCTGGAGAGGGACTCTTCACAAGAGTTTCCAATGATAGGACAAGGGGAAATGGTTTTAAACTGAGCGAGACCAGATTTAGACTGGATCTTAGGAAGAAGTTCTTCAGTACACGGGTGGTGAGACTCTGGAATAGATTGACCAGAGGGGTTGTGAACATCCCCTCCCTGGAGATGTTCAAGGCCGGGTTGCATGAGGCCTTGAGCAACCTAGTCCAATTGAGAGGTTACCCTGCCCATGGCAGGGAGGTTGGATTAGATGATCTCTGAGGTCCCTTCCAACCTAAGCCATTCTATGTAAAAATTAAAAATGCATTGGTTATAAATAAATCAGAGTGCTTAATTTTAGTGTTAACTCTTCTAATAGAATGCTTTATACCCTTCCTTCTTCTTCTCCCTCAAGTTCTATTTACTTTCTCCCCTCTTTCCTTTTCCCCCTTCCATTCTTTCCCTTTCCTTCTTTCTCTTTCCTTTTGATTTTTTTTCTTTTCTCTCTTCATCTTTTTTTTTTTTTACTTGATTGAGTCTATTTTAGACCATGTATCCCTTCCTGCCAACCCCTCAATTCCAAATGAGTTTATGAGAACACATCTTAGTGTCCTTTAAAATTTTTAATATAAGACTGTTTCCCAGATTTCTAAGTCCTGACACCATTGTTACTCAGTTCAGTTCCAAAATCCCATTGACCTTGGTAAGCACAAGATCAGTTCCTACAATTAAAATATAAACAATAGCACAGGCAAACTAGAATACTGAAAAAAATACAGAACAAAACTTCAGGCTGAGAACAGCAATGAATGAGTGTGGTCAGCAACACTGGTAGGGAAAGTTGGAAGAAAAAAAAATCCAAGCTCAAAGCAAAACAGGAGGTGAAATATACATTTCCCATTCTTTAAGTCAGTGGAAGGATATATTAAGAAATAATTAAATAAAATTTAGTGCAACAAGGAAAAGTAGAATAAACTGTGCATGTGAGAAGTAGAGAACAGCTATTTCAATACAGAAAATAAATACTATTCATTGCTTTTTAAATTGTTTTGTTGCATTTTTATAATTCCTAAAGAGAAAAAGGGAAAAATCTCCCCCTCTGTTATTTTTTAGTTGTGGGTTTCTGATAATTGGTATTTTACAAGATGCAAGTTCTGTATAAAATGCTAACTAAAATCAATACTTTACTACTAGCATATCTTTTTGAACCATGGAAATTAGGTTTTAATTTGTTTCCTCTTTTTTCATCGGTCTGATCTTTTTCTCACAATAAGCATCTCCAAATCTATTAACACGTTGATAAATTCAAGTTAAATACTGATTCTATGTATGGAATATAATAGATGTTCCCACTTATTTTTCATTCACCTACCCATCTTCTGAATGGAACTAGGTCATATTGTCATAATTAAGACTTAGATATCTGTCTTGAAACTTCAAAGATGTGCTTTATTTTAAAATGATTGCTTTTCTGAAAATTTGTGTGAAGTAGATGTACTACTGTATTTTTGTTCTTTTCATGGATAATAGAAAAATTAAACTAGATGAATATGATAAACTATGTAAAATTACAAGCAACTGAAGTGCCTGAAAAACTAATATTCAGTGACTTATATTCAAAGTTGTTGAGTTTGGTTTTTTTACTAAAAAGTCTTTTTCTTTACTTTCAAATTCTAAATTACTATATATAAATCTATAAAGCCCAGTCATAGGAACATGATGTATTGAAACATTGGTAGTTAACATATTCCCTAGATTTTTTAAATGATGCAATATTTGATCTTGCATAATCTAATTATATGATAGAATTGCATTGGGTCTGTATTCTCATACTAGATTTAGATGAGAACATAAAGGAACAAAGGATATTAAGTTTCAGTTTTTTGTTTTTTTTTTTAATTTCTACAAATATGGAAATTTATTGCAATGTATTATTAGAATAAAAGATCTTCATTTTAATTACAGATAATTAGCAAAATGTCACTGGTATCTTTATTAGTCACTTTGTTTTTGCAGTGATAGTAGAAATTACTGGTAAATGAAATGGCAGCGATAGACCCTGGAAATTAATCACCTTTATAAGTCCAAGACTCATAGAAATTGGAGATGGAAAAGACTTTTCACAGTGAAGTATCTAGTATAGTTTATATATATTGTCCATTAGAACATTTTGGTTGTTTGTTTTTATGTTGCAGCATTTTAGTGCATTAAGTGAAGGATCTTATACTTGGCTCCCTTAGGAGATTATTTCATAGTCTTAAGAGATTTTATTAGGCTTAATACTGCTTGTTTTATTTACACATATAATGCCAATGACATTACTGTGACAACATGTATTTTCTACCAAGGAGTTTTTCATGATTTTCACTGTCGATACTTTTCAGTTTCAGATGATTTTCTTAATCATGTTTGCAAATGCAGAAATGCTACATTTCTTACCACTTAGTGGGTTTTTTTCTTAACACACAAAAAAAATATTGCATGACCTTCTAGGGATTGGGGTGGGGGAGGGGGTGTCTTCCTATAATTTCCCAGGGAACTATATAAAAGGTGAATACATTAAAAAGATTTGAGTTTAGAAAATATTAGCTTTCTTTATTTCTATCCCTATTTTTCTCCCATTTTCCTTTCCTTAACATTCCTTAAGTTATCAAGAAGAGTCTGATTGCTTTTTGGTGTCAATGTTGCTCATGTGTACACAGCTTAGAAACTGACTGCTTAGATGTAACAGTGTGGATGTGCCCAATATTAATTGAGCCATATGAGAAAATGAATCTGTTTCTTGAATATTTATATTTTTCACACATTCATTCTTAATTTTCTATCTAGTTTTCTTTTTATGACTCCTCTACAACCACTGCTTGTCTAGATCGTCTTCTTTGCTCTTCTTCAACAAAATTTTTTGGATGACAGTAGAGAGACAGAAAGCACTGCAGCAGCAGAGAGACAAGAAGATTATGCTGTTTAAGACTGATACCTATATTAACCTCAACAGCTTTGGGAACATGTGCTTGGATAATACAGTAAGAAGCATATACACAAGCAAAATAATTATAGAATAGTGCAAAATAATTTCTGAGAGTTACATTAATTTGTTGAAAGATTGTGGATGATAGTGACCGTAAGAGAAGTGAGATAGTTTAAAAATACAGTAAGGAAAAAAGTATACTTTTTAAGATGCTCAAACTTTGAGTAGCTGACAGAATGCTAATAAAAGGAGGCAGACAAATAAACTCTACAAAAAATGTTTTGTCAGGTGTTGGACAAACAAACTCTACAAAAACATGTTTCCATTTTTATAATTACAAAATGCTAGTTTCTTTAAACATGTTGGGAGGTTTCATTCACTTCTAGTAGCTTTATATTAATGTATATAACCTGTCAGAAATGTGTTTGGAAAGGAAAATGCCATGGACATGTATCATGCAAAAATCCAACTGCATCATTCTTTGGAGTGAGTATTTCTCGGGTCATCCTGAGAGGTTTTTGTGGATTTTCTAATAAGATTAATAAGATAATACTCTAAGAATAGAGAATTTAAAGAAATTAGATTGATTAACATCTAATAAAAATCTGAATGATTATATGTCACTCCAGTAATTCTGTGGGAAATGTCATAAAAAAATCAAAGGCTAGTTTTGATCAGCTGGGGAAAAAAACCCACAATCTTGAGGTAAGAGCTCTTGAATAAATAATTTACTATGAGTGGTTACAATCATAACAGGACAGGGAAGGTAGATCCCATTCAGGATGTTGAGTATATTTACATGCATCAGATGAAATTAGGATAAAAAAATAGATTGAGTGGGATGGTGCAGACAGGTAGGTAATTTATACTTTTATTTTTTTTTAAATAAAATGGGAAATAGTGCTTTTGAAAGGGAGAAATGAGATACGAGAGAACCACAGAATAATAGTAACAGGAAAAGTGGATTAGAATCATAGATATTAGGGGTTGGAAGGGACCTAGAAGATCATCTAGTCCAAATCCCCTGCCTGAGCAGGATCACCTAGACCAAGTCACCCAGGAACAGATCCAGGTGGGTCTTAAGTGTCTCCAGAGCA
>JANHGL010012091.1:97600-122520 GCA_024611195.1 Ceyx melanurus | reverse complement strand
AACTTATATATATACATATATATATTTATTTATTTTTTTTTTTTTATGAGTTCATCTATGAAAGCCTCAAATGATAAAATGTGTTTCTATCCAGCTGGATGTGTGCTCTTTCTCTAATTTTTTTCTGATTAGGTATGGGAGTGGCCCTTAATACCTTACAACTTGTTGTGCTAAGCATTGCTAAATAAGTTTCACCTCTTATATATATAGCTCCTAGCTTCAAGGAGATTTTAAAGACAACTAGAATCCAAAAATGTTAGGATAAATTATTGTCTATGACATACTGCAATTGAATAGACAAAAGAATACAGTTAACTCAGAATCACTCCTCAACGTACGTGGTTTTTGTTACTCCACATACAGGGCATATTCCTGCTGTGCTAGGAACATCAGTTAAGTAATAACATCAATAGTGCTTCTGGAATAGTCACTGCTTCCACAGTTAGAAGTGGAATGTGTGGGAGGCAGCTTTTAGGTAGCCAGCTGTGGGGAGAAAGTGTTGAAATGCAGAGATAGGAGATTTTCAGGGTCTCTCAGGGAGTTCTAACCCACATCTTTCCTCTTGGGAAAAGACTCACAACACCAATTTAGAAGACATGAGCAGACCTATATTCCATCACAGCCATCTAAACCCTGACAATGGGTAAGAATTAAATTGCTAGTTAATGACTTGCACTAGAATTAGGAGCTGCATGCCAACACCAAAGTTTATGATTCAGAGTATACCTTGATAACTTCACAAGACACCATTCCAATACCAACTTCTTTTCATTAATTAGATAGCAGAACATCATTAATGACTTAGCAGCAGGGTAGCTTGTACCTTCCTCTAGGAAATAGATTAATAATGCAGTAAATGCAGGAATTACATATGTAAGATGGAACATATTTACATTTTATGTTTAAAATCTCTGAAAATCTGATGTCAAATTTAAATTGAGAGGCTGAATCATATTATTGAAATAAGATTTGCTTCATGTGGCATCCCCTAATCCAAGAGAAAAAAAAAGGGAAAAAAATAAAAAGGAAACAAATAATAGCTTATGTTCATGAATGTTATTTCTGTTCATTTATTTTTAGTGAGAATTTAATATAAAGTGCAGCTAAAAGCTGGTCTTCCTTAATGGAAATAATTGAATTGGTCCCTGCAGAGGAGAAAAAAAAAAAAAAAAAAAAAAAAAAAAAAAAAAAAAAAGAAAGAAAGAAAGAAGGATCTTTTAAAGTGACAGCTGATTTCTGCAATCTGTTAATGATTCCCTTGGAGATTCCTGAAAGCATCCTGATGATAAATGAACAAAAAAATGCAGCATTGGTGATTTTCTCTGGGAAGGCACTATAGCTGCAAAATTCCTTGTCCTAGACAAGGTATAATTGCAAGCACTATTACTCCTTGATATTTGAGACCATGTAATGTGGACTAAACTAGCTGAGAGCATCCTCACATCCCTATATACTGAGCTAATTTGTCAGCAATTACTTCATTGCCTATCCATTCAAGTTTAGAACACAAGTAAATAAACACATGCTATAGCTCTGCTTTATTCAGGCTTGCAATTAGACCCCACCCTGCACTTTAGATGGAGCTGAGAGAACAAGCATGAACATGTATAATTCAGGTAGCATGAAAAAGCAAGATGCTTTTTTACACTCAGATTTATTACAAAACTTTTGTAAGGTGTTTCAAAGATGCTTACTAAATTATAATTAATAAAATAACCTAAAAGAATGCAATGAATGACAACTTTCAGTAAAAAGTAAAACAAAAGAATGTAACTTTAAACTAGATGTGAAGGGGGAAGGGGACAATGTCACCAGGGTTCCATGTGGCAAGCCGTGGGAGGACACAACAGTGTGGGAGCAATGGGGGACTAGTTAGGGCTCTCAACCTGCTGCCCAGAAGCATGCTGGGGACAAAATAATGCAAAGTGTTGCAGAGACAACCCAGATCCCCTCCAGGTCGTAGCTGCCAACAGGGAAGCAACAGGGAAACACATTAATGGAATAAAGGGGTGTTTCCCTGGGAAGATGATACAGCCAGCAGCCCAGTTGAGCTGCCTCTACACAAATGCACAAAGCATGGACAACAAACAGGAGAGGCTGGAAGCCACCATGCTACTAGAAGAGTATGACATAGTGGCCATCACTGAAACATTGTGGGAAGATTCAAATGACTGGAGTGTAGCTGTTGATGGATACAAGCTATTCAGAAGGGACAGAAGAGGAAAGAGGGGTGGAGGAGTTGCCCTGTATGTTAAGAAATGGATTGAATGTGATGAGATATCCCTAAAGAATAACCACGAGCAAGTTGAAAGCTTATGGGTAGGAAGTAGAAATCAATTTGAATTTAAAAGTTAATATAATAAATACTTCTCTTTTTTTAAATTCAATGCAGACAATATATGAGACAGATGCAGAACATCTTTTGGACTGTAACTGAGAGAGAAGGACATTCATAGGACTAATCTTTGAGCCAGCCAACCATCTATCCATCATTTTTCTTCTGAAATATAGAGGTCAGATTATTAAACAGTTTACTTGCAAATTCCAAGCTCTATCTCAACAGATCATCATACTTTAAAGAAATTAATAGTAAAGTAAAAACATGTTTTACATATGCATGTTCTGAGATGCTTTGGGATTTAATATTCACATTAAGACTCAAAGTGGAAATTATTCCAAATACTTAATTTAGATCTATGAATATTTTAAAAGACTAATTTAATGTGTAGGATGTAACACAGTGCCTAAAGACTGTTTGCAAATCAGTGAAGTTAAATGAGATGGCCTCTGCATTTTCATTTGAAGTTATTTTAATATATAGATAATTCCTTGTGAGCATCACATGAAGCTTTTTGATTATGTTTTGTTAATTATAACATATATATACTTTTGAGTAATACAAATTACTTAGCCTTTATTCTTTTCTTAACAGAGTAAACTGATAAATCATAGCAGGCATCTACATTACACACCAGCATGTTGCTTCAAGCAAAAATGAGCACAAAGGCACAGAGCATACCCATAGAAAATATTGTAAATAATAATCCATGAAAAAAAAAAAAAGTTTTAATGGCTACTGACATTAGCAGGCTAGGAAAAGACACAGGGAGGAATTGGAGAATTAATTTAGAATTTAACTATGAAATCCTCAATCATTCTCCCAGGTTGCTATTCATGCTGTCAATATAAATTCATACTTACCTGTCACATAAAATGTTATAAATTATAATTGTTATAAATTACAATAATACCACAGTCCCAAGACTTTCTTCCAGAAAAGTGGTGTATAAATACTATGATTGATAGCCTTGTTTCATGTCATAAGAAACAGAAATCTCGACCAAGTGTTCTGAATTGCAAATATTCCAGAAATCATTACAAATTATAATAAATAATGATCTAGATATTTTATGTTTGGGTTGGTTGTTTTTTTTTTCCTCACAGCTGGTAACTGCTGACAATCATGATGACATCTATATGCTACTGTGAACACAAGGAAGGAAATAACGATCAGCTAGATAACATCAGCTCTTCCACCTGCTGAACAGAGAAATTGCTGTATGGTATTTCTAGAAACCTGACCATGCATGTGACAGCACTGTGCTGAATACAGCTCTGGCTCTGCCTGGCTTTCCTCCCTTGGTCCAGAAAATGCTCTCTAAAAAAACACATGGGTGTAAAACGTGCCACTCAGTGGTTATGGTGGTGCAACTTCTATCACCCACATCAACAGGGAGGATGCCCACAGCTAACTGGCCCTACCTAGCACCTCCTCTGAGTCACATAGAAGGTTGGAAATGACCTTCAAGATCATTGAATCCAACTGTTTGCTAAACATTATCATCACCAGACATCCTTTTTGTTATAAACCAAAATGACTGTCCATGCTGTTTATTTTGTTCTTAGTTGAAAAGGTCTGAAGATACAGGAGGACTGCATCTTTAAAGCATAAGACTGAGAGTATGAATTCAAGCTATCCTCCAGAAAACATTTCAAAGTAAAGCAGCCTCCCAAGAGTCTGATGTCATATCTAGCAACCCAACACGGATGTAGCACAAGTCACAAAGCATCCAAAACAGCATTAGATGCTAATAATTGGTCATTAAATATCAACTCTTTTTCTGAGGGAAAGCATGTCTTCAAAACTGTGTTCTAAAACCTGGAAATACTGCATATGCATATTCTATCTGCAATTAACAAACAAAACATCCAACCAACCATCAAAACCAAAAACCAAATGATCCAACCAAACAAAAAGATAAAAGGACTACCCAATAAACTTTGTCTTGTAAAATAACACTAAAATATATATTGTCACTTGTTTAATTTGCTTTGAGATATAGAAAAGAGAGAACTAATACCTACAACTCAAATTTTGCGTTTAGAAAATCATTCTAATCAATATCCAATTTTCAAATTCTAACTCAGTTATAGAGTGTTAAAAGCTGTAATGGAGCCTTTCAAAGCAAGAAACCATTTCAAACCCAAGTGCTTTAAACAACCTGACCTTGAGAGTCTCATATCAAACTCTAATCTCCTCTGACTTTGTATTTGCACTCTAATATAAGAAAACATGAAGTGTAGCAAAACTAATACGGTAAATATTGAATATTTTCTTGGTATGAACTGGAAATGTATATAAGTACAAAATATGTTAGGTTTACAGTTTTTTCACTCTAATTTAGACAAATGCTAGGGCAACACAATTACAAGTAAGCTCTACACAGAATAAATCTTTACATTATGAGCACATTTGTATTCATTCCTTTTTCTATTCACTTGCATCAAATTTTCTTCTATCTCATGCCCTATTCTGAAATAACCACAACTGAAGCCTTGTTAGTTGTTTTGGAGATATATATGAACCAAGAAAATCTTCCAAAATTTTTAAAATGCAGGTGTACTATTTAATATATCTACATGCCCATTTATGGTTTTCTTTATTCTCTAGACTTCCCTTCAACCAGCTGATTAAAAATGGTTCCTGTTTAACTTCATCATTCATTACACCAAACAGAATTTATTACCATATTTAGGGGGTCTAAAAAAGTGGCACCTCTTTTCCTTTGAATATCCACAAACACAAGACTTTGACTTTTAGTGTCTTTTTCTATCTCTGTGTTCAAAACCTCATTTCCTTTAGTTGTCACATTTGTCACTTGTAGCATTCAAATGCTTTCAGCCAAAGTGTTTCTCTCTTTGAATGTCGAAAAATCTTTTTGCACCATCCTGAAATAATACAACATGCTATAACTGATATCTCTGTGCTCATGATCTGTGATTGTCTGTTGTCACATACAACATGCGCTAGTGGAATTTAAGCTTCAGCAACACAATTTCATCCACTGGTGAGAACTGCCCTTTCAGAGAAACTCAGCCTCTTCCCTCCACTGAAGACTGACTGGGAACTAGGGATGCAGCTCAGCAGCTGAGTCTTTTGATAAACTCAAATCCCTAATGATCTTTCGGAACAGTTCCAGCAAACATAACTCAGGCGTCTTGGAAAACTTAGTAGAAAATATATCATCCTCTAAAGGAATGCTAGAAGGAGTGGTTCTTTTTGCAATGACCCAGAAGGGATGCCATTCACCCAACCAGTATGGCCTTGATTCAATGCTGTCTCTGAAGGAGTTAAAAAAATCTATGATTTTCAGGGCAGTGTCTTACCAGCAGGTTATGTCCTGCCCCACATCAAACCTGTAAGTAGTCCAAAGCACTGTGGAGCAAGAAAATAGCAGAGAAAGGAACATTACAACATATAAATGGTCAGAAGAATGATTGGAGATGCAAAATCTGACTAGGGTGCTCCAAAACTGACATTATTTTACTTTTAGCAGTCAGGTGAATGAGTCTTCCCAAGAAGTGGCATCACCTACTAGCTTTTTAATAGTCACTTGAAGTCTTACAAAGTTCTTTGAAAGAAAGCATATGAACCTATAGTTTTAAGGGTACATTATAATGATCTAAGGACCCTGAGCTCCAGAGTGGTGAGATTGCAGACATCTTTTGGCTAAGTTGACATTTATCTGCTTATAATTCATGTTTTGAATTCCATCCAGAGATATCTCCCTTTACAGTGACAATGCAGATCATTCTCAGGAGACATTTTATTTTCCACATAACTTTTAGGTATATAACTTCTTTCTCTGGATTCATCCTAAATTGATCTACTCTGACCTTTTAATATGAATTATTTTATGCAAAATGAAAGTTAAGCATCATTCTGAAAGGAACAATATTGCTTTTTGCCATTATATTTCAAGTATATTTGACAAGTACTTAAAGCAACGAAATCACAGCTCTTTCTAAAAATGTACACATACACTACAATATAAGTCAACACAGCCTGTGCTGAAGAGAAGTACAGTCACACTGCTGTCAGAGGTGGTGATCTGTGGGTTAAATGGAGCATCACTACAGGACCTCAGTAATTAATCCTATTCCTGATCTGTTCTCGACTGTAAAGGCAGTAGTGAGCAGGAGAAGCTCTGCATTCACAAATACTTGGTTTTTGAGCTTGTAATACTCATAAAGGCTTTGAGAACATGGGCAACCTGTACTCCCCAACTCTGTCAGATGTGCTGTGTTGGTCACTCAAAAACCAATTGAGAGAATTTTAATTGCTATCAAATGCAATGCATATTGGCAATAGATTTGTAAAGGCAATTAACTAAGTCTATATTGAGAGCATTTAGTGCCATTTTTGAATCCTTGGAGCCATGCCAGATTTCTAGAAATCCTATGATTAAAGAGCAAAAGCATTTAAATTAATGCTTATTTTACAGTGCATTTTACCTGTAAAATGTTTATTGCAACACAGTAAAGTCTTACTTGGGTTATGTTACAGAATTACCAGGAAAGATGTTATTGTTTTCACAAGCTATGTGTGACACTGTAGTATTCCTAGAGAAATATCAACAGGATGGTATTTTTTTCACTTAACTGTATTATTCCATTCACAAGACATTGCACCACATCCTTGTAATAACTGTGGTTATCTGGGTCTCTACCCTCAGTCTAAACAGTTGTTTGAAGACTAAAAACAAATGTCTAATTTGCACCTGACTATTAATCTGCTGTATTTTTATGTCATGTCAACCTTTCTAAAGGATGATATATTAAATACCCCACTCAGCTCCAGATTCAGTGATTCAGGCCAGCATGCCAGATTTTGAGTTCTGCCCTTCAAACAAAATTGTGCAGGTATATAATGCTCATACCCAGGGGTACTGACTTTAGGAGGATCTGTGTAGGCCAATGGAACCATTAGCCTAACATCCAAACACTCAGTAGAACATCTACACTTGATGAGGGTTAAACAAAATATGATGTGTCTAATGAGTTCTATTTTTCAAACAATTTCTAGGTTTAGAAGGCTGAACACTTTAATATAAGCAGTAGACACTGATCCAGAAGACAGAAGTGTTTAAAATAGAGCATGTTATTTATAAACACAATTTTGAAATGCTCCAAATGATGACAATCAGATTATATTTTCTTAAAAAGAGTTTGAACATTTTTTTGTGCTTGGATAATTTGTTGTTTTGTTAAGGTTTTTTTGTTTGCTTGTTTTTAGTTTTTGTTGGTTTTTTTCCCCTCAGTTTTCCTCATTTTGGAAAATTTTCTAATTTCCTCTGTTTGGAACTCAACCTATTGGAATGATGTATACACCTCACATCATACCACTGTTTTCCTTTCACAGTAATCTCCAGTTATAACTAGCATAATTATATTTATTTATTTAAAGAAGTTATAACACTGACTTGGTGAAAAAAAACTTAACTTCCCTCCACCCACCTCCACACCCCAGTGGAAAGGGAAAACAGCATTAGTGACATTTCAAATAAAGTATAAAAGAGAAGTTTTGGAAAGATTCAACATTGCTGTAAAGAAAAGATATGCATCATATAATTAGGAAGAATTGAGACTTTCAATAAAGAGAGTAACAGTCTCTTTTACTGGATTTTTGAAATATAAATAAAGCCAACAATAAACTGTCAATGCCATCCCCACCCAAAATAACTATTAATTATGTTAAAATGACAGGTTACAGATTAAAATGGCATTTCAGATCAAAATATATTCTTGGTTATACCTGAGTTAACATGAATAATTTATTTAGCTCAGTGAAGACATTTTTAATGAAAGCAGCTATAAAGTGGTTTGACAAGATGGTTACATCAGTTGCAAAATAATATGAGACTTCCCATGCTGCATATCAAGTATCAATATCTCTCCCTCAGCATCATAGTGGGGCACAGAGGTGAGCAAAAGCTTTGCCTCCATAAAAGGGAAAATAGATATAAAATGACACTGCAAACTGGAAACTCAAGGATTCAATTACTGGAACAAATTGCCTATGAGAAAGTTTTTTCTGTCAGATATATATTTATAGATCAAATATACACACACACACACATATATATATATACACACAAAAAAAATGTTACAGCACCTATTTTTGTGTGTTGGGAGATATGGTCTAGGGGTGAACTTGCAAGTAGGGTTAATGGTTGGACACGATGATCCCAAGGGTCTTTTCCAACCTGAATGATTCTGTGATTATTGTTCACTTCCAATTCTTCTGTGGAGGCTGAGCATGTTATGGTACAGAGTAGCCTAGGAGGCACAACCAGGAGCGCAATCAGTGCCTCACTGAACTAAACAACCAACAGGAGAATCAAGCTGACAATAGAGACAAATATTTGCATTTGAAAAAGAAAAAAAAAAGAGATAAATGAATTTGCTACGGAGAGATCCTAATCCTTCTACTTCTAATCCTCCAGGTATATTAATTCAAGTCAACAGGTTCACTTGTTTGAGTAAAACAAGCAGGATTTAGTTCTTCCTCAGTGCTGTGCATAAATTAAAATGAGGGGCAGAGAGCACTCCAGAAGTCACGCAGCAGGCTTGCCTTCCAGTCCTTTGTGTCTGCCTGAGAGGAAGAGAGACACTCAGAACTGCTGTTTTCCTTTCAAAAGACAGATTGTGCATGCTATTCTTTTTACCATTCAGTCTTTCCTTTGGGAACAATAAAAGATACTGCACTTCCCTCTATAAGGCAGGAAAATCCACTACTGCATTTGTAGGAGCCTGTAACAGAGCAGTGCCACAACCCATTGCTAATACTGTTATGCCAGAACAGTTACACCATAAATTTCCCCATTTTAGACAGCATTTTTTGTTCTGAAAGTATGATCATATGCCAGCAGTACCAGCTGGCTGTACTGCTACACCTGCAGAAATCTTCACTGCCCAGGATTATATCTTATAGAGTTTAAGTGTCCTCCTTTGTACTGCTTGGTGATCTCATTGACCAAATAAATTGTGTATTTACACAAAGAGCTCTAACAATCTCCAAGATTTTTCCACTAGGTGGGTTTATCACAGGCAACCAAAATGCCTCCTGTCAATATAATTCAGGGGTTAAACCCCATCCAGCAGGGACTTTGGAGTTGCATATGTCCACCATATAATCTAGGCAATTATATAGTCAGCCCTGACCTCTCTCCATGGTGATGCTCATTAGTTCTTTGCTCCTTTATCTCCAGTGCCACTGCTCCCCTTCAGGCCAAGGACCAGAACTAACTTAAACCTTTCTTGCAGTGCAGACAATTTTTTTGGAGAAGCAGGTTTCTAAGAAATCAATGGGATGCCACGGAGGTAAAAGAGGGTGAGGGAGAGATCTGTAGGGCTGTAATGAAGCTGCAGACAGGGCCAGGAGGTACACAGGAAAACATGGTTTGCCATTCTGTGAAAAGGCAGGGTTCCATCATTCTTCTCTAAGACCACTGCTCCATTTCAGACCTTTCTCATTCCTGTGGCGATCTGGACATCCATTTCACTTGCTGTTTTTCACATTCCCAATATTCTCAAATTATTAAAAAAAAACAAACCAAAACAAAAAAGGCAAAAAGGCAAGGCTACCCCACTGAAGAAGGGAAGGGAGCAAAGCCAAAGCTACACCATATAGCTATAGATTATCCTCTATACATTTTCTCTACAGGAGAAACAGAAATCTGTACAGTCAGAAACACACTTTTTCAGGCTAAAATGACTCCTTTAGCAGCTCAGGAACAGGAAAAACAGTTTATCTTGCCTTAAAGTAGCTGCAGGTAGTATATGTGAGAGAACCTACTTCAAACCAGTACCTACTTCAAACCAGTCAGCAAGAACTCCCAATGAAATGGTACTTAAAAAAACCCAGACAACCCAACAAACAAACAAAAAGCACAACACCTTACCTGGCCTTTATTTAGTTTCATTACTCAGTCATTTGCCCCATATTATTTTTGTTTCTTAATCTGCAAGGCAAACAAAATATCTCCACAGCAAACTTCACACCTGCCCTCCCCATGACTCTCCCCTCTACCAGCTGCTTTTAATTGTCAGGATGGGCACAGACAGAAAAGGAAATTAGAACCATCACAAACTATTTCTGGGCTGTTTCCCTATAGGAAATACATCTCTTACAAAGTTTTTCATTTATTTTCTATGTTTTAGTGGCTAGTTTAAAAACAAGCCAACACACCCAATGATGATTTCTAGTGTGATGTCCCAGAATTGTAATTCTAACAAAAGGCAGGGGGAGGGGTGTAATGAATTAGTTTAAGCTCTCCTTAAATAGGAGAGGAATTAAAAGCAGGCATTTTTGTCATGTCTTTTTTTTGTACTAAACAACAGAGCAAATGTTCTTACAACCAAAATGGGAATATAAAATGAGTGCAGTATCATAGCAACAGACAGAGGTTTGTATCAATACTTGAATGATTGTTAACATCTTCATTAAGTGCATAGCATGTTGATATTTCAGAAGAAAAACCTAGCAAATTAATACTATAGAAGTATGTTCAAAACAAAGGATATTAATGTTGGTATTTACTTAGCACTGCGAAGTGAATTCTCATTCCCAGGCATCTTTAATGGCAGAAGACAGATCATGAGAAAGGGAATAGAAAGTCTTGCCACCCTGGGAGAACAAACCCTCAGATGTTTTTGGAAAGGACTTTATTCTTCACAGTTTTAAAATCAATGTGCAAATGAACCTTTTTCAGAAATCAGTTTTCTTATTTGCTCTTCAAACTGGGTGAATTGACAACAAGAGTGTAACACGAAAAGCTGGGTTTATTGCACCTAGTGGCAAAAATGCCATCTTCCATAGAATTTGGTGTGTATTGGTCCAAAACAGAGGTTTTATGGTAGGCTAGGCTGGAGTTGCTTTTCTCAGATCATTTCTTGCACCAGGTTACTAAGGTCTGTTGTGTCCAAGTTCTTAAATATTGTGTGTTGTAACCAAGCAACAGGAGGAACATTTTGAAAAGCACCTAACCAGCTTCCTACACCAGGACTAGCCTCACAGAAAAATGTGCTGTTACAATCCATGCCTTGCAAGGAGGTTGCTGCCTAGTAAAATCCCACTGTAGCACCATGGACTCAAGAGCACCATGCACACCAGGACAGGTATATACGTGTGTATGTGTTTGTGTGTACATGTACAGGTGTGTGTAGAATTAGGGCTCATGAATGGGGAGTATAAAACCCCAGAAAGCCAAATAAAAAGCTACTCGAGATGTTCAGTAAGAAATATGGGGGGAAAGGCATCTTAAAAAGACGGTAAATTAACCCTAGATACATAAAGTACTTGCATTAAACTAGAGTCTAGAGTAATTAAGGCAATTTGGTCGATTACCCAAAATTGGACAGTTTTAAGATTCAGATGGATAGGGTGCTGAACCATCTTGTCTAGGCCATGATTTTCCCAAGAAGGGATGATGATCCTTGAGGTCTGTTCAAACATCTATGATTCCTTGATAATCTATTCTATGATAACTGGAGTCCAGGCTTCATATGTATGCTGTCTGCAACTCTCACTTTTTATTTGTTTTATTCAAGGTAGAATCTATGCAGCAAGAAGGACTGAGAGTATTCTCTCTTTCCAGGACGACTTTGTTGCTGTCTAAAAAATTGAAGTGATTCTGAGGAATGTGGAGAATGATGCCAAAATCACCTAACACAGCTTGATTAACCTCCAGCTATATTTTAAGAAAGAGGAATGACTTTTGAGACTTGCTTTTAATTTGTAGGAATCAGTAAATGCTCACAGTTGATAAACTCTGACTGGAAAGAGACACTTGCTTCAGCTGAGACCAAACGACTCCTTGTTTGGCTGGAAGAACAATCAAACAAGGTTATTGTCCTTCTTCAAGGATCAGTTTGGAGGAAGAAAAAGCATTCTCATTCTTTTGCCTCAGTAACTTCATAATTTTTTCCTAAAAATTCATGAAAACTCATACTCTGACCACACTGGACTAGTTAGACCTTGACAGCATGCCCATGGTTAGACCACAAGCCCCTGTATAGAAAGGGTATCACACCACTTCACCCCATTTTGGGACTGAGTGCCAGTTTCTAAGTTCTAGTCTCCCTGAATATGTCTGTTTTGTGTAGTAGCATTTTCTGGCTTTGGGTATTTAATGCTGGCCCTGTGGTCAAATGACATGGACTGGCTGGAATCCTTGCTGCTTGAGATTAGTTCTCTCTATGGATGAATGCTTTTGTTTAAATCCATCCAAAATAGAGACAGGGTGTGGGCACTGCCTGAGAAAAAGTATGGGAATGCTTTTTTTTTTTTTCCTCCAAACTTCCCCATTAACAGATGAAAGACAGCTCTGCAGACACTTAGGCCTTCCAGTACTTAAAGGGGGCCTTACTTTAAGCCTTCCAGTACTTAAAAGTGGAGGGAGGGACTCCTTATTGGAAAGTGTAGTGATGGGATGAGGGGGTAGTGGTTTTAAACTGAAAGAGGGTAGATTCAGATCAGATATTAGGATAACTTTTTTACTGTGAAGGTGATGAGACGCTGGAACCTGTTGCCCAGAGAAGTCATGGATGTTTAATCCCTGGAAGTGTTCAAGAGCAGGTTGGATGGGGCTTTGAGTAGCCTGATCTAGTGAGAGGTGCCCCTGCCCATGGCAGGGGAGTGGAACTAGATGATCTTTATGGTTCCTTCCAACCCCAAACAGTCCATGATTTTATTATGTGAAAAGCTTTAAATAAAGCTTTATTGTTATGATTTGTTTTACTCAAGTGTTTTGATCTCCTTCTAAGCTAAAACACATTGATTTTTCTAATTATGTGGGCCAAAACTAAATAATATGCTCCTTTATAGAAGCTCTGACAAATACATAGAAAACCTATAGAAATATAATAAAAAGGTTAAATAGGTTATGCATGTCACATCTTAATTTTGCTATAAGCTGGGCTAATTGACTCTAATTCCTTTTAATGGAAGGGATGATTAATAAGGCAATATTCAGACTTCTATCCTTTCTTTAATGCTGGTATTACTCTATTGTCTTTCTCCTTTTATTTTCGTGGGTGTAAGAGA
This sequence comes from Ceyx melanurus, assembly GCA_024611195.1. NCBI lineage: Eukaryota > Metazoa > Chordata > Aves > Coraciiformes > Alcedinidae > Ceyx > Ceyx melanurus. The sequence goes on along the minus strand of JANHGL010012091.1, from coordinate 109,133 downwards.
AGAATCAGGCCCTTTCATTTTAAGGAGGAAATCCTTGAAATTTGAACTCTCCTCTGGCACTGAAAATCAGTGCAGCACAAGAAGGACAAATGCTTCTCTGAACTGAAGGTACATGAGAGTGTTATCCACTCAGAAATATCTTGTCTGCACCACAGTGTTATTTCTTTTGGAAAAATGGAAATGTTAATTTTCACTGAACATGAAAACTTGCAATGTTTTCGTCAGGCTAAGCCTGGAGAAAAGAGGAATGAGAGAAGATCTTATCTATACTTCTAAATATCTAAAGGCTAGGTGTCAAGTAGATGGGACCCATTTCTATTCAGTGGTGCCCAGTGATAAGGGGCAATGGGCACAAATGGGAAACCAGAAAGTTCCACCTAAACTTAATAAAGACTTGTTTACTGTGAGGTGACAGAGAACTGGAATGGTCTGCCCAGAGAGGATATGGAATCTCTTTCTCTGGAGGCTTTCAAACCTGCCTGGACACATACCTGTGCAGTCTGCTGTAGGTGAACTTGCTTTAGCAGGGATGTTAGACTAATGATCTCCAGAGGTCTCTTCCAACCCCTACCATTCTGTGTCTGTGATTCTCTGAATTTATTTTTTTCTGTAACCACCTTATCCCCACAGATTTTTATTGTAGATGTAGCTTTTTCTTTAGATTAAGGTAAGAGTTTCAGAGTGTCCATCTATTGTGTAATAGCAATGGAATATGGCCTGTAATCCTTTGTCACTGAAAAAATGTATACTTTCTTTTGAAGTGATGCATCTTCCTTATCCTGGGTCTCTCTTCCCAGACACTTTGAAGTCTGAGAAATGATTCAGCAGATGCTGAGCTGAAAACTAGAAGATATATAATGATTCAAGTGTCAGCTGCCTAGTATATACTGTTGATTTAGTTCACTATGATAGAAGACTGCAGCTGTGCAAATTAAAAAAAAAATCTTAAAAAGGTCATATTTTTCATTACATTTTTTTCCTGATATGTTTGTTTTCCAAAACTATACAACTTACTCAATTCAAATGATTTTTTTTTTAATTACACAATAATGTTGTTGTTGCCAGAGGCAACCACAGTAGGAGTTATCACAATAACAAAATTGTTATTACAATAGGAGTAATCACAAACAGACAGTGTATTCCCTTCTTGTTTTCTTGTTGTCACTGTGTCATGGACAAAGCACTTGGGAGGATTTACTCATTGTCATAATTTTGCTGTGTTCAATTAGGGGATTATTGGTTCTGTTCCTGGCAGCCTCAGTAGACCCCAGGAAGGAATAAGGGCCAATAGGCTATATTCCAGCTTGTCTCAACATGGGAATTTTGGAATTAGGTGGATTTTTATAGTTGACTACATCACCTATATACCAACCCACAGATCACCTGTGTTGTTAAATACTGGCCATTAGATATTTCTTAGGAATGTCTTAATAGAATAAAAAGTAAAATAAAATTCTAGCTGTTGCACTTACTGCTTTATTTTTTTCTATTCCATTTTAGGATACAATCTAACCTGGATGCAATAAAGGCAGACTATTTTTCTCTCTCAAACCACCTTTTCAAATTATAGGCACAAACTCCAATTCCAGAAATGAGCAGTCCAACAGCATTTTTTGCTGATATCAGAAAAAAAAAAACCAAAAACCAATGCCTGAAGCAGTTACAAAGATCAACGAGGGAGCTTTGGAGAGATGACTAAATCACATAAAAATTATATGAAAAGGACTGAAGATATTGCAGGGGGAATACTCAGGAACCACTGACCTCTAAAACAAAAGGTTCAACTCCATTTCTATTGAAAATACATTAAAGTCATCATGATTTTTCTGTAGGCTACAAAGAATGCTTAGGTTTCAGTCTGTTACCTTGTAGATAAAAGTCACCCCTCCATGTATAATTAATTGAATGTTTTAAGAAGGATGAAATGTTTCATAATATTTTGGTGCTCTCTTGAGGCACTCTCAGATTCTCCACATGCAGACTGATTTGTCTTTTTTTTTCCCCATCACCCAGTACTATGATGTTTTATCTGTTGGATGGTTAAGAGATTATGTTGCTGTGATGGTTACTTGCTTGTAGTCAAGGATACAAATATCACAGAGGAGCAGGATGAGTTAAATTTAACGGGTGTGTAACTGACAGGCATGTACTGGATAAGCACTTTTTATTACGTACTTCTCAGTGCCACTCAGTTCACAGTGTGCTCCACAAATATTGGCAAGGAAATATGTCATGTGCCAGGGAATGAGTAATAGAGATTTGTGTGAATTATGGATGCCAGAGAATGTCTAATTATAGCCCATGAAAGACCAAACAATAGGGGTAAAAACCAGCAGAAACTTTCCCTCAGACCAAAGGTGGGTTAATGAGTTTTGGAGACAATTGACAATATTAATAGTCAGTGAAACTCCTATGTGGCCAAGAGCCCATGGGTAAAGAACTGGCCTAGATTTGTGGAAAAGAGGGTCTGATCATGAGAGAGTACAGGATGAAATGCACTTCACTTGTGCAAAAGACATTTCAGTATCTTCAATATAAAACATATAAAAATATATGCTAGGTTGGAAGGAGGGAAGGAGCAGCTTTTCCACTAAAAAAAAAAAAATATTAAAAAAAATCTGTCTTGTACTTCCAACATACAAAATAAGGCAGCAGATGGAGTTGCTAGGAGACAGAAGGCAAAGAATAGGAGCATGAATATGCTGTAGTGTCTCTACACAATAGCAAAGAGTGTATGAAATGAGCCAGAGCTACAGATCTCCCCATCAGCTATTACTGTTACAAGTGATGAAGTTTAGTCTCTGTGCTAACCAGGTAAATGGCAAATCTGAAAAAAATTATTAAGAGGACCTATGAGAATGATATTAAATGACATTTAATGCTGCTTTGTGGGAAATCTATGTAACCACAGAATTACAGTTTAGTTGAGGTGGGAGGGACATAAGGAGGTCCAACCTCCTGCTCAAAGCATGACAAGCTCTGAGACCAGGATGCTCAGGGTTTTATCCAGTTATCTCCTTCATGAATGGAGCTGACACAATCTCTAAGGACAGCCTGCATCACTGGCTGGCTTCCTCATGGGAAAAAAAGGTTTTCCTCATATCCTGAGATTGTTTGGACTTCTTAGTCTGGAGAAGAGGAGGCTCAGGGAGGACCTTATTTCTCTCTACAACTACCTGAAGGGAAGTTATAGGGAGGTGGGGTCGACCTCTTCACCTTAGTTAAAGATGACAGGACGAGGGGCAATGGCTTCAAGTTGCACCAAGGGAAATTTAGGTTAGATATCAGGAAGAATTTCTTTCCAGAGAGGGTGGTTAGACATTGGAATGGGCTGCCCAGGGAGGTGGTGGAGTCCCCATCCCTGGAGGTGTTTAAGAATCACGTAGACGTGGTGCTGAGGGACATGGTTTAGGGACCCTGGCAGTGTAGGGTTAATGGCTGCACTTGATGATCTTGAAGGTCTCTTCCAGCCAAATCATTCTATGATTCCTGCCTGAACCATTCTTTTATCAGTTTATGCCTGCTGCCTCTCATCCTCCCACCTCCCACTGCTGTGAAACACCTGGCTCCATCACCTTGATGGCATCCCTTTAGATACCAGAGAGTGTTGTGAGGTACTCTCAGAGCCATCATGGTGGTCCTCACTGATCTCATCCCACTTTATTAATGCTTCCTGTACTGAGACCCCAAACCTGGACCCAGTGTTATTCATGTGGTCTAGCAAATGCTGGCTGTTCTGTTAATACAGCACCAAATGCTGTTGGCCATCTTTGGCATCTTCTGCCAAGGTGCACTGTGGAGTGTCTGTAGCTCACAACTATAACACTAATGCCTAGTTTTGCACCCACCAATCCGAAGGTGTCACTAGCTTGCTGTCATTCCAGGGCTACTACATTTTATTACAATTGGGTAAATGATGTAAGAGAAAAGAGATGATGCAAGGTGGAAAGAAAAGCAGCATCATGTTCAGTACTGACAAAATGTGAAGTGAAAGTAAAACCTGTCTGTGAAGTTTTCTTGGAAAATATAAAATGGACATGAAATGGAAGAATTTAAGTAGACTTCAATTTTAGCACAGTAGGAGTAAGAAAGATTTAGTAACTACATAATTTTCTTGTGGGAACATCTCAGGTAATTTGACCAACTCCTGATAACACACTATCATAGAAAAACATTGTCATTTAAATTAGAAAATAATTTTAGAGTATAGAAATTAAAATAACCACTGAAAGTTTAAGATCTTTCTCTAATGCTTTTTGATAGTGCTACTGAGTGAAAGAAAAAAAAAAGAAAAAGAAAAATTTTTTCAATGACATAAGTCTACAGAACCAATAAATATGATGAGCAATATGTACTTCGGAGACCTAATTTGTTCTACAAGTGGAGAAAAATATCGCTAGTTAAAGAAAAAAACCACAAACAATTCCTATGGAAGAAAACACAAGGCATGTGATTGGAATTGTTCCTCACTAAATCTGAGATCTGGGGATACAATGTAAAATGTCAGGGACAAGCAAAAAAATTTAGAGAGTGCTGCTCAGAGTTTTGAGGCAGAGGCAAGGCTTTCAAATAAATCCCCCAAAGTTACAAATATTGTAAAGGCAGGAAGGGTTTATAAATTTGGGTTAAACTAAAAGATCAGCAGGGTAAGCCATGTCATTAGCAAAATCAGAAAAAAATATTTTTGCTAAACTAAAGGATGTAAGACGTTTTGAAAATAATTTCAAATAGTTCTGTTGTAGCTTCTAGTACTAATAGAACTAGAATATAGAAAAAAGCTATACAGATAAAAGAAAGTAAAAGTGTTGCAAGCTGAGTTTATATTACACTAATGATTCAATAAAAAATTCGCTTGAACAAATTACTGTGTGAAAGGATGGATGTGACATAATTCTTATGTGGATTTTAGTAAACTATTTGAATAATTGTCCATTTTTATTTAAAATATTATTCCAAATGTAATTTGCAATAAATTCTGTCACATCGATTGAAAAATATCTCCTAAAATTTCAAAGGGTAGTAGTTTTGAGCAATGTACTGAATTTAGATGATGTCTACTAGTCTTTTGTAGAGTTCAGTGTTATCATTTAATCATAGCTGCTAATGATCTTAAGAAAAACCCCAAAACAACCCTATTTGTGTTATGATATAGTCAGTCATAGAGTTGACATAAAGACAAAGTATGATCAGAAATAAGAGTAGATAAAAACAACAAAACTGTTTGCATGTCCTAGAAAATTGAGGTAATCATGCATTTGGACAAAACCATGAAAATCCCAGAAAACAGAAACAGGCATCAGGGTGAAAGTGGATAATGGAGAAGGGAGGAGTCGCCAAACAAGAAGTAATGTGCAGTGCAGGAATCTGTACACACCATGAAGCCCTGGAGCAATGCTGGTTAACCAAACCTGATCTGCAGCATTCAGCACAGGCCATCTCCGTGATTAAAGTGAAAACAACATGAAAAGAAACCCCACAACCAAAAACAAAATGAAAAGCAAGTAAGTAAAGTAAGCAGGGCATTCACTGCATGACCAGCTGATACTGGTTCTCAAACTAAGACTTAGAGGAAAAAGAGCTTCAAATAAGCTTCAGTGCTGGCATCACTAGACTTCTCTCAGTTGCAGGTTCTCTGGGGTTGGCTTGCTCAGTACCTCTGTCTGTTAAGGATCCATCAGGGAAAGGCTGACTATGTCTGTGCTGGTAACACCACCTGCTCCAGGGATGGATTCCCAGTTTTCCAGCCAGTGAACTGTGTCCTAGAACTTGCTGCACTCCCCCTTGAGCAGCCTGGACCTATCCATAGCACTTAGATATATCATGGATGCAGCAGCTATCCCTTGCAGCCACTCACAGGCATCTCTAAGACTGGTGTATTTGTGCATGGTATCAAGGGTGTGTTTGCATAAGGAGTTATGTATTATGACAGTTCACCACCTGGTAGGACAGTGTTCAAAGGCTGGGCCAGGTGGAGGTGGTGAGAGTTGGCTTCTTTCCACCCATAATGCTATGTGGAGCAGGCCCTCATATAGTTGCATCCTTGAATCAGTTCCAGGTTTTAGCTGGGTGGATACCAAGTCGTTCCACCTTGTGAAGGATCCACAGCGTGTTCACACAGTCAATAAGGAGCAAGCCCAACTGACAGCTCAGATGTACCCAAAACTTGTGTTTGCCAGGTACTTTAACTCACTCTTACCACCTGGCAAGGCTTCAAAGTGAAAATAGGCACATTTCATCTGGGGAAGCAAGTGTTCACAGTCTTCATTGCAATACTGGAAACATTCTCTCTGCTTATTATTAGGTCTCCTCATCCAAAGGACCATAAATATTTAGATTTTGCCACGTGCCTATGTAATGTAAATATGCAAACAACAACTCTCTAGAGAAATCATTTAGTAAGATTCGGATCCGTGACATACCTATTTAATATCAATATAAAAATAAATATATGAAAAATATATATTTTTTTAGATCTATACATATAAGTAGCTTCTAATATTCCTTATTCTCAAGTGTCATTATATTTATGCTTTGAAAGGCAGAATTTCTAGGACGAAATTTGATAAGGAGAAAAATGAAGCGAGTGGTGAGAAGACTTTGCAGTGTCATCAGGCATTGTGGCTGGGACTGGTTCTCCTGGGGCTCACCAGGAGGTTCATCACGGTAGATGTGAGGGACAGACTAAGCAACTTCTTTGTGCCTCAGCACAAATAAGGAAAATTGGAAGGGAACAAAGCAAAGACGGGCTAAAAACATCCCCCTGTGCACTGCAGTTCAAGAGTTCCTTGGTGCCTTTGGATGGTGCAAAGGTCTCTTCCTAAACAACTGAGGTACTGTAGATTTTGAACTATTTTCTCAATGGTGGTAGTGGTTCTGCCCTGAGCAAGCATTTGGAGCAAGACTGACTAGTACTTCATGATACAACACCACCAGGTCAAGTTCAATATCTGATTTGCCACAGCAAGTGGTTTGAGTCTGTTTGTGCTTTGCTTCTTTTTGTGAAGCATTTTGGTTTTTTTTCTCTCTGAAGAATCACAAATCTAAATAGTACTCTCATGCAATTAAAAAAAAACTAAACAAACCAACCAAATAAAAGGTCAGTTCAAGCCCTCTCATGTCACTGTGGGCTTATTCATGTTGCCATGTATTTCAGCAACCTCATTAATGTACCTGATTACAATTCTGCATGGTCACTAGCTCCACTGTGGGATAATGATTCACTTAGACTTCCTTGTCATTCTGAACTTCAAAAATTAGTTCCTATTAGGGAATGTCATTTAATTTGCAGGTTTGGGTCATCCAACTACTCAGAGCTTACATATTCGGGCAGGTCCTTACAATTTATTTTTATAAGATAAAGTCTTGCTGATGACATCTTTAATTTTTCTGAAACTTGGGCCAAATGTACATTTGTGTTAGTAAAGAGATAACTTTTGAAATCTTGAATTCCAAACTGGTAATACATCAAAAACATCATCTACTAAGAAACTGTTTTCTAAGAAAGTCCTCTTCCTACATATAAGAATCTAAAGAACAATGAAAAATGAGGTAAATGAGTGGCATATTTCTGTAACCTTGTTTGCAACCTGTCACTTTTAATGTCACATACTATCAGCAAGTATTTTTTACTCATTGACCTTTCAGCTCAAGAATATAATAATGATAAATAAATTAATGCTTTTTAAAAAAAGGTCAGGTTGTAGCTTGGAAACAGTAGACTCACACCTATGTATATACATAAATTATTACATTTTAAATAAATGAAAGAACAAAACACAGTCCTACTAGCAGCTTGAAATGTTTCTTCATGTACAAGGCAGGTAAATACAGAAAATTCTGCAGCAATACAGAATCAGGTGATACAATCAAGTGGAGGACTAGATCTGATAAAAACTAAGGCACCTATTCATCCCATTTCCCTTTGGCCTCTTATGAGTATCTAAATTAGGAACCAAGTGCTATCAGCAACCTAATCAGTAATGTGAGATAACAGCCTGTCCTGCAGTCCTGTATCTCTGACTGCCCAGATAAGGGGGAGCTGCTGGACCACATGGTGTTTCCCTTCTGGCTTCTGCACCCATATCTCATTCATCTGCAAACCAAGGCAGACAGACAGTCCCTTGGGTGTCTGGCTTGTCTTGGAGATGGGGTGTGTGAGCTTGGGCATGCACCTGAGTCTGGGAACTCTAATGGATTCCCAAGGGCATCTCCAGGTGGTAATTCAGATTTGAGACACTCCCTAAAGCTGAGTCTCTTAACAGACAACCATAAACCTCTAGGCACATCACTTAAATTCCCAGAGACAAAGTGAATCCAGGTATTAGGAACTCAGACACGAAGATGGCAAAATACCTGCATTTCAAGCACACTGTTGGATTTAATGTTATATATACATAGTTTATCTAAACAGTGAAATGTCTCAGTATGGCTTCCAGAGTAGTCAGTGGCCTGAGCAGGGAGCAAATGGCAGAGACACTGCTAGCATAGAAGTAAGTCTGAAGTCTTCCCATGTGAAGTATGTGCTCTCTGGAATCAGTATCTCTACCTACTTGTGATCCACCACTGAGATTCACCTCCTGAAGACAAAGGCTTTTTCCTCCAGAGTGGACACACTCTTCATTTTAATAGTTGAATCATAACATGGAGGTGCTCCCTTTGCTTCTTTATCACTTCAGCACATGCCCAAGGACTGGAAAACAGGTTCAAATTCCTTCCCTGCATTGTCTGAGGGAGTCATAGGGTAAACCCACCTTCCACCTTCTATATAAATCCTTTCACGCCCAGGCTACTCTGGGCTCAGCTGCTCTTTCCTCCTTTTAATTTTTTTGGAACTGTGCCACTCTGCAGCACTGACAGTTGTTCTTTGTGTGACTTGTAGCCCAATGGTTTGGTTACCTTTTCAGAGATGGGAGATGAGGCTTGAGCCTCCAATAGGATTAGAAGGGAGCTATATGTCCCAGGTCCTGGTTATTGCCCTAATTTTTATATCATTTGACAGAGACAGTGTAACAGTATCTTTGCCTTTGGAGGGTACATAAAGATAAATGAAAAGGTTCAATTGCTATTTTTATGAAACCTCACTTTATTGCACTTACAAACTTAGGTATTGGGTTACAGCTGGTGTGACACTTGGGGTATGTTTGGAAGGTTAACCCACATAATGAATGCTATAACCAAACAAGGAGGTGATTGGTGAGTCTACATGACTTTGGGGATTAAAGTCAAGCAGATCTAGTGCTGCAGCGTTTGTTGCAGAGGCCCACACTGTCACAATGCTGCTTCCACCCTACCCCTGTTTTGTGGAAAGAAACCTGATTAATTCTGAAGGATTTCTCTCTGTTCATCTTTGCCTTTACATCCACACCTCTAGTATATTTGTGGTACTTGGCACCTTGTAGCAGGCTGTTACTCCACACCTTGACTTCCTGTGGTACAGAATCATTAGTTGATTCAGACTTGTGAGGATTAGCTGTGCTCTGGAGGGTAGTGGGTAGGTGTCCCTGCAGAGCCTGTGGAGCAAAAGCAGTGATGCCACCAAGGCAGCAGGTGCTATGCCAAGTGGCACTGGCAAATCAGATTTTTCTCTCCCCTGCCCATCTTAACCCCACATTCAAGATATTTCTACCAGACTGACCATTTCTTGTGACTCCTGCTGGAAACAAGAACTGCTTTTGGATACTCACATCCCTTGTATATGTCTATTCTATATTCACAGATTCACAGATATTAGGGGTTGGAAGGGAGCTAGAAGATCATCTAGTCCAACCCCCTGCCAGAGCAGGATCACCTAGACCAAGTCACACAGGAACAGATCCAGGCGGGTCTTAAATGTCTCCAGAGCAGGAGACTCCACAACTCCCCTGGGCAGCCTGTTCCAGAGCTCTGGCACCCTCACTGAGAAAAAGTTCTTCCTTGTGTTTACCTATATAATGTCATTATGAGTTGTTATATGCGTGCAGCATTTTATTCAAGATGTGGTGAGGAGGTAATGGGTGAAGCAGTAACATAGAGAACCTCTATGCTCTAAGATCTTTTATCTTTCATTAGGATCTAGTGTGTTATATATTAGCACAAATGCCATTGCAGAACAGGTTTGTACAGGAAATGAAGAAACTTCAGTGAAAGTAGATGTAGGATAAAATCAACGTTCAGTTTAGCTCACTTTATTTAAAGGGAAAATGTCCTCATCAGTTTTGGCTCAGGGACATGCATAATGTTTTCTGTCTTGTGGCTTAAATTAACACCTAGCTGTTAATATGCTTTTGTGATTCAGTGTGTTTCAAAACTAAATTTATCTTCTAATTAAATTAAAGAAACAGTGAAAACCTAACATTTTATCTATCTTAACGAATCCTTAAAGATGGGGCAGTGTTTAATAGCCTCTTTTGTCTTAATTGTGGTAGAATAATAAAGGGAAGGAATTTAATGAGTCTAAATAGCTTTTTCTTCATTTACAGGTGTAATTGAAATAATCGTTATTTGTTTCAAAGAAATTTTGAAGGAATGGAAATAGAAATGTAACCTGGCCAATTGGATAACCTCAGAAGGTGTAATGATATAAAATTACTAATCCTTCCTCAGAGAAAAGGCGATTATTTAAATTTTCTATACTTAGTAGTTGGGATTTCATCTAACTTCTTACTGCAACTTCAGAGGAGGTGAACCACTTCAACAAATTCAAATTATTGAAAAATAATTCAACAAATTCAAATTATGTCAAATCCATTCTAAAGGGTTTAAAGAATGGTGATATAGCAGATATTAAATTGCTCCTTTCCATTCTGATTGGCTCGCCCTTGATACATCACAATAGTTTGTCCTAAAAATTGGCCAGTTTAAGGAAATTTACCCAGGGCTTTGGATTTATAGCAAAACAAAACCAAAAATCTTTGGACTTTTATTTGTCCAAATTGCACTCAGGGGACCTATTTTCCCTCTCTTCTCAGAACAGTTCATTCATTCACTCTACCTGCTTTCATGCCTACTCAAATCAACATCAGCCCTCACCAGCCTACAGGATAAGATTTTTCACCTATCTAAGCCTCCTGGGCCATTCACAAATGCTATTAATGCTAGGACTCATGCAGATTTCATCCAATTCCTAGCAGTAAATTTAACAGCCTTTGTCTTGTCAACACACGAAACACCAGGTATACCCATGTAGTTGTAAATTGAGCAGCACCAGGATTGGTGCTCTGGTCCTCTGGCCAATTGGCACAGATTATGATGATGATGATGATGATGATGATGATGATGATGAGACTGAAGTCTCATAAACAAGTTTTCTACATTCAAGCTACCTCTTGGGAAATAGTCCCTGGCCTTTTCAAACTCTGGATCTGTGCTGAGGGTTTGTTTGGGAATTTCACAGAATCACAGAATCTTAGGGGTTGGAAAGGACCTAGAAGATCATCTAGTCCAACCCCCCCCCGCCTGAGCAGGATCACCTAGACCAATCACCCAGGAACAGATCCAGGCGGGTCTTAAGTGTCTCCAGAGCAGGAGACTCCACAACCTCCCTGGGCAGCCCCTT